>JAJIBD010009378.1:0-64442 GCA_021461705.1 Cryptotis parvus | reverse complement strand
GTTACGGTCATACACTGTTCCAGCACCCATCCCTCCACCAGTGCCCATTTCCCACCACCATTGTCCCAGATTCCCCCCCCCACCACCCCATCCCCTAGCCTGCCTCTATGGCAGGTTTATTGTCTCTATCTCTTTTTCTATCTGTCTTTCTCTCTTCCTTCTCTTACACATTGTGGATTGAAATACATAACAGAGTGCTAATAATTGTTGAAAGTGCTAATACCAATCTTCAATGATTTTTTTAACTGAAATATTTTAATGAAAATCTACTTATACTACAATTGTAACCTATGTTCTAAGCCCTAAAAGCATCATTCAGCTCAATCAAATACGGGGTTTAGGAGCATAGTTCCGTTTATGTGAACTTTACTATTTTCATTCCCTTTCATTACTTTGTATTTTATTTTAAACTAGCAATAAATATGCAATTTCATATGTGTTTTCAACTCATGCCTAAATGGCAATGAACTCTCTGGAAGGAGTACTCGGGACAACATTTTCCTGACAGATAGTAGCCACTAAATTGGTTTGCACTCTCGAAAGGAGTAGTAGATATTAGCCTTTCACCAATTGGGTCCTCACACTCAAATCATGTTCATTGAATGAATGAGTGAATAAATAAATCAGTGATGAATAAACAAATAAATAAATAAATAAATACCTGAGTTAGTTCTTTTCAGACTTGTGAAAAAAAAGTTCCCTTTGTTTCTCTTTTTCTTTTTGTGGGGATTGGGTGGGGGACAAACAGTCAATACTTAGGGATTACTCCTGGTTCTTCTTCACTCAGGAATCCCTCCAAGTGGTGCTCAGGGGACCATATGTGATATTGCAGATCAAACCTCGGTTGGCAGTGTGCAAGGCAAGAGACTTTCCTGCTGTACTATCTCTCTGCCCACATTCCCCTCCCTTTTCATTGTTTTTGTTATGACAGGTCACACATAATTGGTGGTTGTACCTGCACACTTTGCTACATATTTAATTCTCAGCCTTAGGGCTTATAAGCCTGGGGCATTTTCACCTAAGTATCCCCACATTCCTGTAAGGTCCCTTAAATGAACGCTTATTGTTATCTTTCTCGGCTTTACAAGAGACAGGGGATCAAGATTGAGTAATAGGTCACGATCACGATCACGATCTTCCCGTTAATCATCTATTTGCTAGAGCGGGCACCAGTAATATCTCCATATGTCCTGTCTCATGCCAGTAGAGCAAAGGGCATCGGCTTGCTACAGGAACATAAAGAGCCTCAAACCATTATATTAGGTCATGGGAATGACCTAATATAATTGTTACTGGCATTTGGCATGTCAAATACAACACGAGCAGCTTGCTAGGCTTGCCGTGCGGGAGGCATATTCTTTAAACACCTCCAAATAAAGCATTTATTGATTAACCGCGCGGGTCGCTATGCCGCGGAGGCTGGGCTGTGATGGGCCGGATTGAGAAAGAAACGGCTGCAGGGTGAGTGTTGATGATCCGGGCTGTGATGGGCTGGTCGGCTGGGTGGAGTTCTGAAGAGAGGGAAGTCCGGATATGGAAAATGGCGGCACCCATGGAGTGGGTGGGGGGTCGCCTGGCTTGTTGTGAGGTTCTGCCGGGGTGGTGGGCCAAGGCTAGAACCCACCATGCCTCCCGACTGCCTCATGAACGGCTGGGCACAGGGAGAGCAAGGAACCGCTCTGCCCCATGTCTAAGAGTCTCTGGACCAGCATACCTGGGCCGGATTGAGGAAGAAACGGCTGCAGGGTGGGTGTCGATGATCCGGGCTGTGATGGGCTGGTCGGCTGGGTGGAGTTCTGAAGAGAGGGAAGTCCGGATATGGAAAATGGCGGCACCCATGGAGTGGGTGGGGGGGGGGTCGCCTGGCTTGTTGTGAGGTTCTGCCGGGGTGGTGCCTCCCGACTGCCTCATGAACGGCTGGGCACAGGGAGAGCAAGGAACCGCTCTGCCCCATGTCTAAGGGCGGTACACCTGTCAAACGGTAACGCAGGTGTCCTTAAGGGGGAGCTCAGGGAGGACAGAAACCTCCCGTGGAGCAGAAGGGCAAAAGCTCGCTTGATCTTGATTTTCAGTACGAATACAGACCGTGGAAAGCGGGGCCTCACGTAATAGGAAGAGACTTAATTGAGTAATAGGAAGAGACTTAATTGTTCATACTCAAAGAATGAGTCCAGTGGTTCTGCCAATGACACCTCAGAAGTCAGTCACCATAGATGATGAAACGTAGTCCCAATAAAATTCCACTACTAGATTATATCGTCATAATATTGCCATGGATTTTGGTTCCTTTTTTTTAACACCTTAAGCTAGAAGTCTGTGTGTTTACCGTTGGGGAAAGTTTGAAGCTATGGACTCTCTCTCTCTCTCTTTTCTTCTCTCTCTCTCTGATACAGTAATAGTATTCTCTATTAAATTATAATTAAACAATATTTGGGAATCTGATTATTTGGGAAATTTTAGATGCTTTTAAAAAAGCAACTTTGTATTCTTAAACTCATAGCTTTGTTCTAACAATTCCTCACTTGCCTTAATTTTATTCTATGATTTTATGTACCATCCTCTGTATTGAATTGCCAGTTATGGAACATTTGCCATTCTTTGATATTTCTCTCTAGTTGCTGGATGTCATTTCACATCATTGTCCAATATCAGTTTTCGTTGCCTAACCATCTGCAGGTGTTAGGCACTGTCTCACTTGTACAGATATTAAAGTGTCAGGCTTAATACCTTAAATCAATAAGTTGATTTTTCTAGTTTAGGAATTAATCTTTTCTTATTGCACAGTTTCAAATTATGTATCTATTTTTATTCCTACTTTTCCTCTAACTATTATTAAATCTAAAGTCACACAAGTCCATTCATTGTATTATATTGAATGGTCCAAACAGTTCTCATGAATTCCTTATCTTCACAATCCTCCTTTAAAGTATTAAAAGCCCTCAAATGAGAAGCACCTCTGGAAAACCAAGATAAAACTTCAAGAAATGTTACACTTTAATTTACTTCAATCCAACATTATTGATGCTGTATTTGGTGAGGTCTCTTCCTAGCTGTCCTACTTTACTATCACAGCTCTGGCTTCACAATGTATCTGTATCTTTGCTTTAGACTTGCTTTTGTTTGGAATACACAGAAGTTTCACTTCAGGATCTCTGATTCCCAGGTCTGAATTCTGAAAACCTTTGAAACTGGAAGAAAGACTTTATCTGAGACTATTGCAGAAGAGATGTGATTGAATATGCAGTGGGCATCTCCTCTTCTAGGACCAATGTGCATGTACTCGAATTGAGATTTCTTCCTTGGAAACACTATTTACAAATTATAAAGCTGTACTGTCATAACATTGGGAAAGAAAATAATTCCTAATGTCATCACCTTATCAAAACTGTTTACTTTGTCACACGAATAAATAAATGCAGAATAGATATTATAGCTCCAGGGGAAGCATTTGCTTCATTAAACAATGACCTTACTTATCGTTAATCTACCTGCAGGAAAAAATATAATAATGATAACTAGATTTTTTTCTAAAACTTTTGTAGGGATTTGGAATGTAGATTCAAATTTCTTGGAATACAACAGTAATTTGCTAACACTTCCTATGGGCTCTTCCCATTGTTGCTTCTCTCTTCAAAATTCTCTGCTGTTCATGGTGCCTTTTATTTCTCTAGCTCTTCATGTAACCTCTTGTATTCCCTCCATAAGCCCCAGAAGTTCAACTCTTTACATTGGTTTTTATTTCCTTCTTGGCAACCACCTTTTATTTGTCAGATGTGCTCCACTGGGGAGAATAATTTCATCCTCCCAATACAGACTTTGCACCTGTCTTTGTTCAGAATTTTATATTGACATATTAGAAAATCAGGGGCTTACACCAATAGAAACTTATTTCTCACAGTCCGCAATCTGGAGAGTTCTGCATGAATGAAGCCATGCCTGGTGAGGGCCTGATTAGGCACTCCATTCTGTGTAAAATATAGTTACAACATTTTGTGAAACTTAACTTCATTTTGTGTTTATAAGTTGTTAATAGGTATAGTTAGTAAGTTGTTTACAAGGCCTCTGGTAACTAACTAACATGGACCCTGAAACACCTAGTTATCAATACTGGGGAGATGGTTCCCTCCTTGAACTCTTGACCAGCCAGTTTGATTGCTGGCACTCCAAAGTGATTGGCCAATGCACCCTTAGGTGAGCGCTCACGCTTCTGAGAGCCCTTGTCAGACTCGGAGAGAACCTCTGGATCTCCTCCCAAGTCTCCATCGAATGTGGGACTGGCATGAACCTCTGAATCACCACCTCGTCCAGAGTATGCCTCAGACAAGGAAGGGCTCTGTCCAACTTGTCTACAACCTGTCTGATGAACGGCGCCGCTCACAATCTCTGTCCTTCTGCCAATCTCATGTTGGAGGGGCTAGTCGGCTATGAGCTGAGACAACGGAGCTCACCGGAAACTTGTGACACATCACATTAAGAGCACCTAGGTTGTGGCTTCACTTAGCTGGAGGTGAGGATAAGATTTGGAATGTTGAATTATTTATATGGATGTTCTTAGTTGGATTTCCTTACTTATATCTATGATATTTTTATGATATTGATGTGAAAAAATTTTATTGAATAAATTAGCCGTGTTTAAGCATATCTGACTCCACTCAAGGAGTGACCCTCGAGAGCAAAACCAAAAGGAAGCCACTGGGTGTGGCCCAATAACCCAAAACAGTTAAGTAGCTAAATATAAACTATGATTAACACTTTAGTTTCTTCACCTCTATAATAGGTTAAATTAGTTCAAGTTTCTTCTGGTGTGCAAAGCCGTTCATGAGGCAGTC
This sequence comes from Cryptotis parvus, assembly GCA_021461705.1. Taxonomy (NCBI): domain Eukaryota; kingdom Metazoa; phylum Chordata; class Mammalia; order Eulipotyphla; family Soricidae; genus Cryptotis; species Cryptotis parvus. Next base: position 59,613 of record JAJIBD010009378.1, on the reverse strand, counting down.
GGGAGGCATGGCGGGTTCTAGCCCTGGCCCACCACCTCGGCAGAGCCTCACAACAAGCCAGCCCACCGCTCCTCACTCCACGGCGCCGCCATTTTCCACTTCTGGACTTCCCTCTTGTCAGAACTCCACCCAGCAGACCAGCCCATCACAGCCCGGATCAACGACACCCACCCTGCCGCAGCTTTTTCCTCAATCCGCCCAGGTATGCTGGTCCAGAGACTCTCACACATGGGGCAGAGCTGTTCCTTGCTCTCCCTGTGCAATACAATTTAAAATAATTTGCTAAATCTCAAATCTATAATTTGATTTCTTCCATCTTTATTTCTTCTCATGGAATAATTAAATAATTTCTTGCTATTTTTATTATCACTTTAGTAAGGATTAATTTGTTTCAAATGCTTCCAGTAACAACTATTTTTTAAATGGGGTATTTACTTGCAAACAAAGGTCATGTTTTTGTGCTTTACTTATACTACACTTTTGCAGTACTTTCTTTGTATAAACAGATTTTTGCTTGAATTATATTGATTGCACAACTGCTCTACACATCAGATACTATTTAAAAACTAGGACTGGGAGAGACAAGTGAAAATCAGTTACAGAAGTAAAATATTCCATAGTGATATTGGAAAATTACTGTGTGAGCTCTGGGAATGTTAGCATACTTTAAGCTCTGTGTGAGTCAGCTGTAAAATGCTATTATCAAAAAAATCAAAAAAGAGAATATATAAATGAGGCAATTATCACTGCCAATTTTGGGCAATATGCTGGATATATTATCCTTTTATTTTAAAGGACTAAATAATAAGTACAATACACAAAGAGAAAAATTAAGGTCTATTCAATTATAGTACCCAGGATTTGTATGAACTCGACAGAAGCCTGTAGTCTCCTGCTCTGTAAAGACAAAGGTAGCATTGAATGGGAAAATATCTTTCTTTATGAATCTTAATTACCTGGGTAAAGTCTTCACTGCACTCTAAAACTTGTGTTGGGATTCATGCTTTAAAAGCAATGCATTATGTATTTTTCTATTTTTGGTAATTGGAGCATACCCAGTGGTTCTCAGGGCTTACTTTTTGGTTCTGCTATCAACGATCACACCTAGCAGGGCATGGACAACCATTTGTGGTTTGGTTGTCTGCTTGCCCTGACCACAGTACTTTATCTCAGGCCACTAAAGCAGTGCACAATTGATGACTTCTTTGTATCTTTTCTCAGAACATCTTCTTCATGGCGTGGAGGTGGGAAACACAATGATTATTTTTTGTTTAGATATCTCTGCTTGAAAAGAAATTCTATGATACTGTAAATCAACAATGAGTCAACGAACTAATTTTTCCTTCTCCCCAAGAATTAGCATTTAATTTTCCTACATGTTTGAGTAGACTTGATTATTGTGATTATTAATGTGATTTAAAAGTCTCTCATTTCTGTGTTTCAATGGACATTTTAGTGAAAGGTAGCATATAGGGGCTGAGGAAATGTTCAATAGACTAAGTTAATGTCACAGTACTCAGCCTAGGTTTAGTAAATCGCTGCTCAGTATATAAGCAAAGTTTAAGTAGCAAAGATAGCTCTTTGCTTACCATAGTAGATAGTTTATTAATATATGATTAGAAAATTACTAAAATAGACAATATGGCCCATAATTTTGTGGCTATAATGCTGTACTTGTGATACTACTTTAGAATTAAAGTAATTAATAATTAGTAATTAATAATTAGTAATTATTAATTAATTTTGAATTATGAATAGTTTATGTCTGGGAAATGAATGGTATTTTTAAAAAATATTTTGTTATACCACCATGAGATATACAATTACAAAGATGTTCATAAGATGTTCATATTTGGGTTTCAGTCATACAGTGTTCCAGTACCCATCTCTCCACCAGTGCCCATTTCCCACCACCAATGTCCCCGATTCCCTCCCCATTCCCCTAGCCTGCCTCTCTGGCAGGTTCTTTATTTCTTTCTCTTTCTCTCTTTTTCTCTTTTCCTTCCCTTCCACATTGTGGATTACAATACATTGGAAGGTTGTCATGTGTATCTTTTTGCCTGTATTTAATGCTCAATTCTAGGTTGGTATTATCACTTTTGACAATTATTGGCACACACTGTTCCAATGAATGGTATTTTAAAATAGATCAGACATAACTAAAACTTATATCATGTGATAATGCAATCCTGCTTCAACAAGAGTTTATTTTTTTACCATACCTGGTTGTGATAAGGATTTATTCTTAGCTCTGTTTTCAGGGATCACTTCTAGCAGTGCTCAGGGACCATATGTAATGCTGGGAATCAAATAGGTGCTATCTTTGTGCAAAGCAATGCCTTAACCCCTGGACAATCTCACTAGTCTCCAAAATGATATTTTTGAAATGAGATACTTTTTTCATATAAATTTTTTCATATAAACAATGAAAAATTTTCATATGAACAATGAAAATTTTTCATATAAAAATTAAATTTTTTCACATAAACAATGAAGATTTACTAATAGTAATTGAATTATTATAGTAATTGCATTATTATTTTCATTACACAATGTATAGAGACAATGTAAGAAAAGTAAGCATACATATATGTAAATAATTATGTAGTCAAAACAAGGAAAACCTGACATGTTTTACAGCATAGATCAGTTTGGTGACTGAGAATATAATACAGCTGGTAAGGTACTTGCTTTGCATGTTACAGTCCAATGTTTGCTTCTAAAAGACGCATATGGTGCTACAAGCCCCCACAAGTGTCCCAGGAATATAGAGCCCGGAGGACTGAGCCTTCGGTAAATAGGGATTCTTCTTTCCTCTCCAAATAAACAACCACACCAAAACCAAAGATGGAATGAGAACATTTTGATGTGTGAAGTAAACCAAAGAGGAAGAATGTACCATCTTATGTATATTTGAAATCTAAAGTTAAACAAAACTCAAAAGTAAAATATTAATTAGCAGGTATTGAGAGATTGGGAAAATGGGACAGATCAAAATATAAAAGATACAATCTTTCAAGTATAAGGTGAATAATTACTTTTGTTGTTATTTGTGTCACACCCAGTGGTAGTCAAGTATTTCTCCTGGCTTTGCACTCAGGGATTACTCTTGGTGGTGCTCAGGGGAACATGTGGGATGCTGGGGATCAAAGACGGGTCAGCTATGTGCTAGGCAAATGCCCTACTTACTGTGTTATCATTCTGGCACCAAGATCTATAAATTCTGTATGCTTGATGTGTAGCACAATTGCTATAGATAATAATACTGTTGTGTACTTGACTATTTCTCAAATATTACATCTAATATGTTCTGTCTACACAAGAAATATAAGTAAAGCATCGTGTGAGATGATTCTGTTAACTTCATTATAGTTATCCTTTTATAAACTAGAAGTATTATGTGTTACATACTTCAATTATATAGTTTTTTATTAAATATTTTATTATACCACGGTGAGATATACAATTACAACTTCGTTCATGTTTATACATTTTGGTCACATTGTGTTCCAGCACCCCGCCCTCCACCAGTGCCCATTTCCCACCACCAATGTCCCCAATTCCCTCCCCCTCCTGCCTAAATGGCAGGTTCTTTATCTCTTTTCTCTCGCCCTCTCTCTCTTTTCCTTCTCTTATATATTGTGACTTGCACTACATACACTTAGAGGCCATCATGTGCATTTTTTTTGCCTGCATTTAATGCTCAGTTCTAGGTTGGTATTACTTTTAAAAATCAAATGGAAACTGTTCTTAAGTCATAACAAAATCAAACCTAATATAAATCAGTATAGTAGCTCATCAGTCCGAGAGTTAGTAAAGGATAAAGCTATGGCTGCTATAAAAGAGGAATGAGAAATGGGAGTGGCCTGTTTGAAGTGCACATGGTATGGTGTAGAGAGACCTGACACATGAGATGGAGGTCTGTTCTAACAAACAGGACCAGCACTGAGAAATCCTCCGTACTGTGTGTGGGACTGGATACATAAATAGAGAAGAAATCAAATACTCTTTACAATTGGGTCTGCCTATAAAGAAAAAAAGAAACAGCTCAACTTACTACCTTGATTTTCTCTTTATGGTCCCACAACTTAAAAAAAAAATAACAAAGACAAAGCCAAGAGCATTACTGTGAATTAACTATTGAATTCTCCAGAGAATTGCTGAACTTTCATGCTAGTTGCCTTTAGGGCCATAAGAAAAAGTTATTTCTTTACCTTGGCTTTTTCATTCAAAAGATTCTTGCTCTGGAATTCTGGGTCAGAGGCAAAGGATTGCAAGAAAAGGAAAGAAGCCAAGAGTAATTTGGCTAAAAATCATTCAATGCACTAATGGGGCTTGTTCACACATGCTCTCCACCTCATCTTCTCAGGGGTTTTCAGCACTGACATATATCCTCTGTTATACAGAACTGTTTCACTGTCCAAAAAAATACTCAGTGCTTTACTTATTATTGTCTCATTCCTCAAGCCCCTGTAAACTTGATACTTGCTTTGTTTTCATGATTTACCTTTCCAAGAATATCATATAGCCGGAATCATGAGATGTGTAGTCATTTTAGATTTTTTTTCACATTATTCTATGCATTTGAGTTTCTTCTCAAATGCATTTGAGAAGAATGTGGCTTTTTACACATTTCTTTTGTGGCTTTTTACAGCATTTATTTTATTAATTAATTGATTGATGTTTGTTTGGGGGCCACACTTGGAGGTACTCAGGTTTGCTCCTGACTCTGTACTCAGAAATCACTCTGAGTGGGGTGCTGGGGTGCCAGGGATTGAATTAGGACATGCAAGGCAAATAACTTAACCCTTGTACTATCTTTCTGACACTACTTCTTTTTATATTTTAGCTCTAAATAATATTATGTTATCTAAATGTATCACAGTTTATCCATTTATGTATTGAATGACATTTTGACTGCTTATAGGACTTACCAAATATGAATAAAGCGGCTATAAATAACCATGTGTGGGTTTCTGTGCATATATTAAGTTTTTAATTCTTTTGGGTGAACACTGAAGAGTGAGGTTACTGGATCATAAGCAAGGGTAGGTTAAATTTTGCAAGAAATCACCAGTGTTTCAAAAAAGCTGTATTATTTTGCATTCCTATTGGCAAGGATGAGAGTTCTTGGTCCACGTTCCTACCAGCGTTTGACATCAGTGTTTTGACCATTCTGTTAGAACTGTGGTGGTATTTTATTGTTTTCATTTTCTTTTTAAAATTTATTTACTTCTGTTTTGGCCCATACTTGGCAGGGCCCAGGACTTATTCCTAATTGTGTCCTTATGGTTCACTCTTGGTGGGTTCTGGGGACCATATGGGGTACCAGGAATTGAACCTGGGTTAGCTATATGAAGTCAAGTGCCCTACCTGCTATAATATTGTACTCATTCCAAATTAAATATTTTTAGTATTGAGGTAACAAGTGTCAATTTTCATGCTTTTGGGGACTGGAGGGATAGTACAGTTGAGTAAGATGCTTGCCTTGAAATAGTCAAGTTGGATCCCTAGCATTGTGGAGCACTACCTGGAGTGATTCCTGAGCTTAGGATCAGGAGTAAGAACTACCAGGTATGGCCCCATGGGGGAAAAAAAAAAATTTTCTTTTCATGCTTTTTAATGTATAAATTAGTTAAGTTCCATCACCACCAAAGTTCCAAACACTCTCCACTACTGGCTGTGTCACTTCATGTCTGTTGTTATTTTAATTTCTTAGCAATTTTAAAGCATTTTGTTTAGTAATTGCATTGTTGAGCAATCAATTTCCAGAACTTTTTTTATGTTCTAAAACTGAAACACTCTAATGGTGTTTTTAGGCCGGTGAGGTAGTGGTGTAAAGGGGGTTAGGCCGCCCGGCTATGCAGGCCTTAATCCTGGCTTTATGATCAGATGTTACAGGTGCTGGGAGGCACTATATGAGATACAAGGAATCTCATGGAAGCTTGCAAGGAGATTATGTAAATATCTGTATTAATTCTCCTGTCCCTGAAACCCTGTACCCTTTAAACAAAATTATTCATGACTGGAGACATCATACAGTGGGTAAGGTGCTTGATACTGGCCAGAATTTGATCCCCAGCATTCCACATGGTTCAACAAACACCATCAGGAGCAATTCATGGCTGGAGACATCCATACAGTGGGTAAGGTGCTTGATACTGGCCAGAATTTGATCCCCAGCATCCCACATGTTTCAACAAACACCATCAGGAGCAATTCTTGTGCATAGTTAGGAGTAACCCCTGGGCATTGCCTGTTGTTGCCCAACCCACTCACTACCCCCTAAAAACAAAAAATAAAACATCTTTCTCTTAGTAATTAATAAATAGAAATTATTTAGTAGTATAGTAAAAATATATTGTATAAATATTAAATAGCATAAATAAATTACAGAACATAATAAGCAAAAACATATTAATATAATGTTATATAAATACATGGGGCAGTGCTGCAAGAAGCCCGAGGAACCCCCACACCATGAGGACAGCCATTTTCAACATCCAGATTCCACAGCTCATCAGAGTTCCACCCAAGAGAAAAGCCGATCACTCCCCATTGCGGTTCATCAGTAAATGTACGAACTGAGAGCCTATTACCCAGAGTATACCACCCGTATGGCAGAGTCTGGCAAGTTACTGTGTCATATTTGATATGCCAAAAACAAGTAGCAATTATAGACCTCATTCCCATGACCTAAGTGAATGGCTTGAGGCTCTTTGTGTTCCTGGAGTGAGCAGATGCCCTTGGGCTACACTAGCTCATGACAGGACCTCTGGAGATGTTATTGGTGCCCGCTCAAGCAAATTGATGAACAACAGGAAGAAAAGTGATACAAGTGAAGTGATTATACAAATATAAATAATAATTTCTCTTCTGAGTTTGCTTTTAATGCAGCATATAAATTAAATCATATTGTAGATATGTGTGACTGATTTATTTCATCAGCATAATGTCCTTAGGCTTTATGGTTATATAGTAGAACTCCCATCCTTTTTTAGAAAGCTAAATAACATTACCTTATACATATGTTTTTTTTTTTTTTTTTTGCTTTTTGGGTCACACCCAGCGACACTCAAGGGTTACTCCTGGCTTCTCACTCAAGAATTACTCCTGGCTGTGTTTGGTGTACCATATGGGATGCCTGGATTGAACCCGGTTGACTGCATGCTATGCCACATTTTGTTTAGCCCCTTATTTATTAGCAGATACATGAATTGTTTGTATATTTTGATTATTGTAAATAATGCTGTTTTGAATTTATATATATATATATATATATATATATATATATATGTAAATAACTGCAAGGCACAGCTTTTAATTCTTTTAGGTATATAACTAAAGGTGGAATTGTTGGATCATATGTAATTTTATTCCAAAGTTTTAAAGAACTGTCATACTATTTTTCCATAGTGACTATAACTTAATTTTCCCAACAGTGCAGAAAGGCTCCAATTATTCCATAGCATTGTCAGCACTTGTTATTTTCAAGTTTTTCTTTTATAACACTCATACAATGGACTTTTTAAAAGGTCATTTTCACCAACCTACAGTCTTTCCATTATAGATGTGGTCATTGTAGTTCAGAGAGGAATGATTGCCTTTAATAGAGCTAAGGGATCAAAAAAATAGACTTTCATTTTCTAAGCACAAGTCTATAATACAGTAGTCTTTTCACAACACATCAGACAAAACTATTAACAAGAGCAATCAAAAAATCTTAAAATAAGAGAGATGAGGTATTAAAGATTGATGGAGATTTCAATTCTTAGTATTATATTTGAATCTGCAAGATAACAATCTGTTGGTAATAAGACTGTCAAAAGGAGGAAATTAGTTTTTTAAAAAATTAGCTCTGGGAACAGCAAAGCTTGACCTTCATTAATATGCACACATTAGCATTATCTAATTTGCATAGGTGTTATCCAGGTGTTTGGAAGAGCAGTCAGGAGAATAACCTCCGATCATTACAAAACTGGAGACGTATCTTCTGTCCCTCTCTGAGGATTTTCAAATAAACATTAATTATAATGGCACAACTTAGGAATGGCTGATTACATAATTTCAGCAAACCTTCCATTATTCATGAATATTTCATGAATTATGGAAATACAATATTTTAAAATACCTTCATGAAGATACTCCTTTTTCTTAGGAAAACAACAACATCCATGTCCTTTTAGAATTCTCATGTCAGGAAGATGAAAGTCCTGGTGCATTGCATTATACCCACAGTTTCAGATATTGTAGTTAATTTTCAAGGCTTTATATTTTGGATGCCATGTGGCAGAATCTGCTACAAGCTTATCTGATGACAGACTTCCTCTCTTGCAATATGGAGGAAAATAAGATGATGTGATGATATAAGTATAATGTAGTGCTCTGCGCAGTTCAATATCCTGCGGTTTCTTTGTGCTCTGCCTACTTGGTATGCAAGTTACATCTAAGCATCCTGAAAAACCACAGATCATGAAGAAATTAAAAGTAACTCTGGGGACTGTGAGATGATTGTGTTGAGAAAACAATGACAGAGTCTTATAAGAGTCATGTTCAGTTCACACTTCAATATGTCTTTTTAGTATTACCTCCATTTTATGGATAACAAATGTGAAGAACAAGAAGTCAGGACAAGATAAAGCCACACTAAGTCAAAATAGAAATGAATTAATCATTGATGGGTTTGTTCATATATGAACTATTTACTAAGTATCTATTTCAGCTATACTGATGAGAGATAAAAAATAAAAATACCATTTCTAGTTACCTTAATTAAAACACTTTTATGAATAAAGTACTAGTATGATGGAATTTCAGAGCAACAAAAGCAGAGTCTAATTCTTACAAGTCTTCACTTTTTACAAGTTGAGCGTTATTTGCTTATATATGATAAAAATGTTGAGGCTTTAATTGTGCAATTTGAATGGAATTATATAGTGTCAGACTAAGGAAAATGAGTCAAAAAGTAAAAGACAAATACAAGATGATCTTGCATGCATGTGGAGTATAAGAAAACAAGGAAAGACATTATATAATTCCCAATGAAAACAAATCCTGAGAACCAGAAAATGAGGAGGCTGTTGCATGTGTGTGTGTGTGTGTGTGTGTGTGTGTGTTTGTGTGTGTGTGTATTGGGGGGCTACTGTGGGGACAGAACTCAGAGTGGTGGAGGGGTCTTGACACAACTGGTGTAGGTGTAGTAGCACTGCAAGAACAAAATAATGATTTCAATACTATTGTGAGCAATGAAACCTCAGTTAAAAATAGTTTTAAAAAACTGTATTTTTAGATAGTCATCTGAGACTGTGAAATTAACATCAATTCTAAAAAGGGAATTTCAAAAGATTAGTGAGACTGGGGCCCTAAAGCCCCAGTTTTTTTCAGTTATTTTATTTTATTTTATTTTAAATTTTTTATTTTTACAATTACAAAGATATACAATTAAAAAGTTCATATTTGGGTTTTGGTCATACAGTGTTCCAGCACCCATCCCGCCACCAGTGCCCATCTCCCACCACCAACGTCCCCGGTTCCCTCCCTCTCCCCCAGCCCTCCTTCATGGCAGGTTCTTTATTTCTTTCCCTTTCTCTCTCTTTCTCTTTTCCTTCCCCTCCACACTATGGTTATACATTATTTTATACATTATTTGATAGTTCTTAAAAACCAAGATTATACTAAAGGCAAGAATATTTTTTGTATTATTTTTGTATTACAAAAATATTTTTGTGACTTATAATTCTCCTACTCCATTTTTCAGGAATTGAATTGCCAAAGTAGAAAATATATTACAACTATTTTATTTTTTTTTTTTTATGTTTCTAGTTTACTCTCTTTCCTGACAAGATTTATTTCTTTTTTTTTTAACATTTTATTATACCACCGTGAGATATACAATTACAACGTTGTTCACGCTTGGGGGTTTCGGTCACACAGTGTTCCAGCACCCCGCCCTCCACCAGTGCCCCTCAGCCACCACCCATGTCCCCAATTCCCTCCCCTCCCACATCCCGCCTAAATGGCAGGTTCTTTATCTCCTCTCCTCTCCCTCTCTCTCTCCTCCTTCTCCCACACATTGTGGGTTGCACTACGTACACTTAGAAGCCATCATTTGCATTTTTTGTCTGTCTTTAATGCTCAGTTCTATGTTAGCATCAGAACTTTAGACATTTATTCACTCATGTTCCCTTCTCTATCTAAACCAACCTCTGACTCCCACACGCTTATTACAACTATTTGAAAGGAAAGAAAACAAACAGAAACTCTCTCATACATCCTCCATCTGTTCCTACTTGTCTTTTACCTTCAAAACTGCCAGAAGCATCTATGTGATACAAGCTATACTTCAGGTGGAAACATACAGAAAATAAACCATTACCAGAAAACCAGATAACATGATGGCCTAAGAGTTCTCTTATTATACAAGCTGATGTGATTTAGCTTTCTGATCTAATAAGAAGCTGAACCACATTCAACTTCTGTAGAATGCTTATATCTCATTTGCCTATGTATGTATATATATTTATACATGTTCACAATCCATATTTTTAAATAAAGAGCAATGAAAAGAATGCCACATGATGAAACTTTTTAGAGATTGCCAATGATATTTCATGTAGTATCAATAAAAACCAATATATGATAAAAATAAGATACAAATAAAACTATTCAGTGAGATAAAAGACTTCACATTCAATCATATGCTAAAAAATCTGAAAGATCATATTTAGTGACACAAATACCAAAACTATTGTAAAAGAAGAAAACCTCATTTATTAAGTAACTTTAAAATAATACTAGAGAGCAAAAAATAATTGATATGCACGTTGACATAATGCAATTGCGGTTTAATCTTAATATTTAATCTTAAAAATGATTGTGATAATCATGAACTCCCTCCTTGAAGTATTCTTTTGGGGGGGGAGCAGACACTGAACCTCTAGGTACTAAACAGATGAGGTATTTGCTTTCCAATAAGTCACATGCCCATTCAATAAATCTTTTCAGCTGTCTAATGCTACAGCAGTTTAGTGAAAGGTGGGTAATGATGCATACACTTTTTTAGTGATTGTACATTCACAATGTGCAAAGTACATGCACTTACTTGCAATGATAAAGCAATAAGATATGCATAATAAGAACAAATTTAGAAATAGCAGAACTGGTTAAAAGCAACTCAAATGTTGTTCGGAATGGAATAATGAGATATTTTTGTTCTGATGTTGAAGAATCTTGACAAAACTCATTAATTTACACTCATAATGCCTTTGAGTGGAATTAGTCAAGCATCATTACCTATGGTTCTGTTTTAAGATAGATGTACAGAGGCATAGATATTTCATGGTAAACCCAAGAATTGCTACTTAGAGGAAAAGTAGGCTCACTACCTAGGTTGTTTTTGCTGTTGTCATAGTTGGTATTTTTTTTGTTGTTGTTCTTGATTTAGTTTTTAAACACCACACCACATAATATTCCTTTCATAATGCTTCCTAATTTTCCTTTCATATTACTTCTAGCAATTTTTGTTTTGAAGGAACTTTATAAATCATTTTTTAATTATTCTTATGCTAAGAGATTTATTACTGAAGCATGGGAACATAGGTAGGTTTATTTTATAAGAATAAAGTTGTCATATTCAAAAATCAGCTCTGTAGAGTGAGCAAGAAAGGGGAAGAGAGAGAAAGAGAGAGATAAATGAAGAGAGAGAGAAAGAAGAGAAGTGCCTGACTTAGAGACGGGTTTGGAGGGTGAGAATCAGAAGGGAAACGGGACATTGATGGTGGGAAATGTACACTGATGAAGGAATGGGTGATGGAACATTGTATGACTGAGACCTAATCATGAACAATTTTATGACTGTTATAGCACTATGATTCAATTAATAAGAAAAAAAATCAGTTCTGCAATTTACTGGTTTTGTAGCCTTGATTATGTAATCCCTTTAACTCTGAGTTTCTCTTTTTTTTTTTGCTTTTTTTTGGGTCACACCCGGCAATGCTCAGGGATTTCTCCTGGCTCTGCACTCAGTAATTACTTCTGGCGGTTCTCGGGGACCATATGGGATGCCGGAGATCGAACCCAGGGCGGCATGGGCCGGCGCTGCAAGGCAAATACCCTACCCTCTGGGGTACCGCCCGGCCCTACCTCTGAGTTTCTTATCTGTAAAATGGAATTTTTTTAAAAATCTGGGTTTAAATTAATGAATTGTTTATAAAAGTGATTGAAAAGGGATCCTTTCTAGATTCAAGACATTTTGTAAAGGTCAAAATAAGAATCTTATTTTGGTGGCTTGGGAGCTAGCCAGTCAGTTATAGAACATATTACAACCATATAAAGTTTGACCATCATAGGTGGACATTTTCTGCTTTAAGTTGTTCTGTCATTTGGGAGAAATTTTCAGCACCAAGAGTCCTATAGTTTTTTGACACAAACATTCACCTATTGAAATAGCAATTTTCTGAATCAGGCCTTGATCTTAATGTGATTTAATAAGCATTTTCTTTCTTGTTTTGAAGCTTCTTGAGTTACTTTGGAGATTTGGACCAGGTGTCCTATAGCTCTTGGAATTAAGTGCTCAACTCCTAAACGTGACTAACTCAGCCAGTGTTTAACCATCACATAGAAAAGAAAAGATTTCCAGACTTGGTGTGGAGGATATATGTCAAGCTATAATAAGCAGTCAGAAGTTAACTGTAGCTTTAATTAAGAACTGAGTTTGCAGTACAAAAGATGGAAAAAAAGAAATTTGGACAGATATAAGTTCCTGCTTTTGTTAATCAAGCAGATAAAAAAGCTATGATGCTATTCTGTATAATTATAAAGTCAAGTTTATTCTATCTCCCAATTAAAAGGTTGAAGTTTGCATATGATTGTGTTAATTCTTAACAGGCACTAAAATAAATAAAATACTTTTTGAAAGGTTAATTTCTATGATAAATTTAAAATTAACCTTAAATTTTTTTTTTTTTGCTTTTTGGGTCACACCCGGCCAATGCTCAGGGGTTACTCCTGGCTCTGCACTCAGGAATTACTCCTGGCGGTGCTCCGGGACCATATGGGATGCCGGGATCAAACTCGGGCCGGCATGAGCCGGCCGCTGCAAGGCAAACGCCCTACCCGCTGGGCTATCGCTCCTGCCCCAAACCTTAAATTGTTTTATAAAATTAAAATAAACACAGTTGTATAGAGACTCACAGACATGGGGCAGAGCTGCTACTTGCTCTCCCTGTGCCCAGCCGCTCACGAGATGCCCAGGAGGGATGGCAGGTTCTTGCCCTGGCCTGCCACCCCAGCAGAGCCTCACAACAAGCCAGATGACCCCCCCACTCCACTCCATGAGGACCTCCATTTTCTACATCCGGACTTCCCCTCGTCAGAACTCCACCCAGCAGACCAGCCTATCACAGCCCTGTTCATCGAGTTCCACCCTGCAGCAGTCTTTTTTAAATCCGGCTCAGGTATGCTGGGCCAGAGACTCACAGACATGGGGCAGAGCTGCTACTTGCTCTCCCTGTGCCCAGCCGCTCACGAGACGCCCAGGAGGGATGGCGGGTTCTAGCCCTGGCCTGCCACCCCAGCAGAGCCTTGCAACAAACCAGACCACCCCCCCACTCCATGAGAGCCTCCATTTTCCACATCCAGACTTCTCTCTCGTCAGAATTCCACCCAGCAGACCGAACTCCACACCTATCACAGCCCGGCTCGCGTGGCCACAAGCGGCCATGGGGTTCATCAATAAATGCTGGACGTAGAGATGACTACAAGAGTATGCTACCTGCACGGCAGAGCCTGGCAAGCTACCAGTGTTGTATTTGATATGCCAAATACCAGTAACCATTATAGACCTCATTCTGGAATGGATCGTGGCTCTTTATGTTCCTGGAGCAAGCAGATGCCATTGGGCTCTACTAGCATGAGACAGGACATATGGAGATGTTACTGGGGCCCACTTGAGCAAACCAATGATGAACGGGAAGACAGTGATACAGTGATACAGTTGTATAGAACTTATTTCTTACTTGACTTCTTACTGCAGCGTTCACATAAGAAAATTATCTTTGCCAGGTATTTAGGAGATTTTCAAAGCCTGTTTAGTGGGATTTATTTTGTCAGTAGCTTACCTGTTTTTTCTAATTTAACTTTTACGTGCTTCATGAGGGCTTACACTTTTCCAAGACTTTCACATTTTTCTGGAAGTTGTCACATATCATAATCACCATAGAAGATGGCAAAATATGAAAATAATGCAAAGAGATAAAAACAAGTATAAAAGAACAGTTTTTAGAAAGATCTAACAGGTTCTTTTTAGAGTGACCTAAGTTTATGTGGTCAGTTCTTTAGCAAATACCTTTATGATTTTATAATTTTTCTTGATTGTGAAATCTTATGAGTTTGAGTACCTAAATAACATAAATATTGGTAAGGGGATAACCTGTATAGTTTTGTTTGTTTAGTAGGGTAGGAGTCTGACTACTTTGTCGTTAATTTACTATTGACAATAAAAACACTATTCTTTACAAACCCTTTTCTAATACAAACCCTTTCTTTGTTGTGGGTGCCAACCTAGGAACTTTTCCCTAAAATTGAGATTTAATGATTTGACAACGACTCTTCTCAAACCAAATGATTATCAAAGTAAAAGGATGCCTACATTTATAGAGCTGAGATTTTTTTGCTCCAAGTTGAGATTTTTTGACACATCATGAATTTGATGTGTCTGCTGGGAGTGAAATTAATGAATGCAACTAGATCCTTGAAATTACAAATCTGTTTGGTAGTTAGTTCTGCTAAGGTTAATAACAGATTTCTCCCTCTAGCATGCTGACCCTAGGACACCTGTTTGGGAAATAGTCACTTAGTTTTAGAAAATCAAGATTTATTCCTATCTGTTGCTCCATCCCCGCTGGAAAAAATACAAATCAAGGTCATAAATGTAATGTGTCAGTGACTTCGAAAGAGGCTGGAGGGTAGGTTTCTAAACACGATTCCCGACTGCTAACTTTACTTGTCCTCCTCCTGAATGCTTTGATGGAACCTCTAAGCAGACTTATTTATTATTCCTTGAATAGGCCTGTGGGGGTGGTTAAGAATGACGGGATGGTGGTCTTTCTATTTTTTTTTATTCAGGGGAGAGCACGAATGCAGTCCCATACTACCACAAATTATGCAGTCAAGTTTCCCATATTTGGGGAAATTGCAGGGGCCAGCACATCCGGAGTTCAGACCTGGGAAAACCACCTTTGTGATGGTTTTTCCCTACCAGGTAAGTACAGTTTTTGTATTTTAACTTTTTGAATCAGCTGGCAAAATGATTTTTTCTAAAATCTGTCCTTAAATGTGGACATCCAAACAATGACACTAGTTTAAAGTCAAAATTCTTCCTAGGAATTTAGGAAAGCTGACTAGCATATTGCAAGGAAACCCACTAAGTGCAGCTAAAGCGGGTTTTGACTATAAGGATAATGACACTTTGTACTAATGATTATGTTTTGAGAGAAAATGTCTTGGAACTTGTAGGATGTTTAATGACCACCCTGCCCTCATCACTAAGTACCTGTATCAAATCTTTGTTATGAAAATGAAATTCTCTCCAAGCATTGCCAAATTGTCCCTAGAGAAGAAAATATCCTGAGACTGAATCTAGGCCCATATTTTGAAACCTTGTTGACTGTATTTGGGAAAATACTTGAAAGCCAACCTCTTCTCACCACTTCAGTTTCTATTGTTATTGAAACCATTATTATATATTGAAGCCACCATTATATCTTGTCTGGTAGCAGTTTCCTATTAGATTTCTAGTGTCTATTGTACTATACTTACCTCTCAGTATCTTCTCAGGCCAATGTCTAGCGTCATCCTTTTTAAACACCACAGTTCTCAAACCTCCTCTTTATACAACACTTTAATGACAATTTCCTACCAGAGGAGTTTAATATGACATTGCAGGGCCTATATGGTCACAACCCACTTTCTTTTTTCTGGAGAGCATTCCGATTTATTGAGCACCGCCAAAGCCTTTTATACAGTGTCTGGGTAAAGGGGATACATGCACAAATTGTGCAGCACCTGAAAACTCCCTGGTCATAGAGTAACAGCACTTGCAAACTCCTGGGCCTTTGCAATAGAATAGCAATTACATATACTGTGGTCAAAAGGTTAGGCATATTCTGTACTGATGGTTTTCAAGCGAATGTTTTTGGACTTTATTGCCCTAAGAAAAGGGCCTACTTCTGGGTCCCACTTTCTTTCTTTTTTTTGTGTGTTTTAAATTAAATATTTTATTATACCACCGTGAGATATACAATTACAATGTTGTTCATGTTTGGAGGTTTCGGTCACATAGTGTTCCAGCACCCGCCCTCCACCTGTGCCCAGATCTCACCACCAATGTCCCCAATTACCTCCCCCATCCCATAGCCTGCCTAAATGTCAGGTTCTTTATCTATTTTCTTTCTCCCTCTCTCTCCCTTTCTTCTCCTACACATTGTGGGTTGCACTACATACACTTGGAATCCATCGTGTGCATTTTTTTTTGCCTGTATTTAATGCTCAGTTCTATGTTGGTATCAGCCCTTTCAACATTTATTCACACATGTTCCCTTCTCTGTCTTACCTAACCTCTGACTCCCTCACGTTTGCGGTAATTTCCACTTTTGGTAAGACCACCTGATATATTTATGTCATGCAAATAAATGCAGTCATCCTATGTCTCTCTCTTTCCTTCTGACTAATTTCACTCAACATGATCCTTTCCATGTCCATCCATTTATAGGCAAATTTCATAACTTCATTTTTTCTAACAGCTGCATAGTATTCCATTGTGTAGATGTACCACTGTTCCTTTATCCAGTCATTAGTTCTCGGGCATACTGGTTGTTTCCAAGTTCTGGCTATTGTGAATAGTGCTGCTATGAAAATAAAAGTGCGGATTGTGTTTCCGCTGTGTGTTTTTGGCTTCCCAGGGTATATTCCCAGGAGTGGTATGGCTGGGTCAAAGGGAGCTCAATTTCTAGTTGGGTCCCACTTTCAGGGCCCCATGTTAGGAAAGAGCCAGGCCCTAAGACTAGCTGCTTAGTGCCCGATATCTACCCCCTTTTTTTTTTTCTAAAAATGGAGGTAGCTGCAGGCGACTAGCCATGCAGCTTTATGCAAAGGCATTGGGGCTATGCCTGTCTTAGGTTGCCTTTCTCTAAGAAAGGACTTACCCATCTTGGGACACTAGCCCAGCGGCTGCCCTTACATAATGTCCTCCCAAATGCTTTCCATAGCCACATAAATCCACATATTATCTTTGGCCAGGCTAAGCATGACGACAGCTTTAGAGAATGCACAGTCTAAAAGAGCATATTAGTATGAGGGTAACAAGTGATCCCACCAGTGCTGACATTAACATAATCGGCCAGGGAAAACAATTCTAAAGCTAAATGTATTCAAATTCCCTCTCCCTTCACAAATGTTTTCAACTCCAGCATAGGGAATCTGAGGAAAACTTAGTTTCCTAGAAAGAATTATCCTAATAAAGCCCCAAACTTTTTTACAAGTCCTCTTTTGCTTTTTCCAAAAAAAAACCAAACAAACATGAGATAATTTAACCAAACAAAAAATACTATATCCTTCCCTTGTAATAAGATATCCTTTCACAACACGGTCTTCCAATCTAATTAGCAGCATACTCATCATTATTCATCAGACAATAGATGAAAATTTTCTATATGCAAAATATTAAGCCCCACATTTAAAGAATGCAATTTATTACCAATTTCATTTAAGACAAAACAGAAGATCCCAAAAGCAGAGACATAAGGGAAGTTCCAAAAATTGTCTTAAAAATGACAATATTGACAGAATAAAATTAGAAATTTCTAAGAAAATTACATAGAAGTAAAGACTATTAATCTGGGTCACAAAGCTTTGGATGTTAATTATTATAAACTGCTACACTGTATCCAAAATTACTCCCTCAATTAACTGCAACATATTTTAAAGGGGTGCTTTATAAAATTTAAAAAGTATGCCTTAGAAATATGAAATTAAAGGTACAAATTCAATGAGGAAAAATTCAGAGAAAGAGCCATAATTGCAAGGAACCAAAAGATATTTTTCTCTAGATGACTATAAGTAAGATCTCATGAAAATGGCAAAAGTAAAGGGCAGTTAAAGGTGACAAAGTTAGCCAAAATTTTTTTGATAAATAAAAAATGTCAGCAATCTGTTAGGGCACAGAAATAGTGATTGCCTCTCTCACAACAACTTAGAAAAATCACACTTGGCTTTGCTAGTCTGCTCTCAGTCTCTCCATATGGGAAAAATATAACTAACTGGATAATTTTTAACCATAAAAAATTTAAATATCATGCAAAATTGTTAAAAAATGGTAAGATTTGATAATTTGTAAATGGGAATGAAGATGAGATAATATTTGATACCTGTATAGAATACTGTTAAAAACAAATTAGAAAGTAGAATATCACAGATAACTTTGTGATCACACACACACACACACACACACACACACACACACACATATATATATATATATATATATATGTATATATATCCCAACACACAAAAAAAATTTCAGTGAAAACTGGGTTACTTATGATCAAAGGCAAAATCCTTATCTAGGGAAATGGATCCTTGTTTTTTTCCTTCATTACATACCAGAAATTTTTTACTTTAAAATTTTTGTGAAATACATGGTCTGGACCCTACAGCTCGTCAGAGTCCCACCCAAGATCGAAACCTATTTCAAGCCCAAGGTATTCAGGTCTTGGTAGAGACACAAACACATAGGGAAGAGCTTCTACCAGCTCAGCTGATCATGAGTTCATCTGGGAGGGAGGGTGGGTTCTCATCCCCTCCTGCCACCCCAATAGAGACTGAGACAAAGCCAGAGGAACCTCATGCACCACAATTGCAACATTTTCAAGTTCAGGACTCCACAGCTCGTTAGGAGCCCCACCCTAGAGAGAAGCAGATTTTAAGCCCAGGTATGTGGGTCTCAGTGGCTAAAGTCACTGGACTTCCGTGGAGATGGAGCTGGGGTCCATTTCCCCACCCTCTGTCCAGTCCAGAAGGCCCTGTGGGACCTCGCCCATGAACTGCTGCCTGCACTGTCAGCTATGATCCAGAGACACAGGCACATAGAGGAGAGCTGCTACTGGCTCTCCCCATGGCATGGCTTTGATATCTCAAAGCCTGGTATACTGATGTACCAGGTGTCCCATCACATTTTATAGAATTAAGTTTGGGGCATATAATCACAAGTGTGAGGGCATGATGCTTTGACATGTAACATAACAATAATTTCTTATACAGTGGACCCAAACGGAACAATGGTTTAATAATTTCTATTGACTTTCATCTAAAATATATTCGTCAACCATATTTAGAGAACTAGCTCCAACAATATAGAATAGAATGTTATTATCCAACAATATAGAAGCACTATACTATAGAATAGATTATTCAGTGTATGCTTAGAACATGCTCAAACAGAGGTGGAGAAAAATTTGAAATAAGTGTTGTCTGTGATGCAGTGGTGGACGGTTTGGGATTGACTAGCAGAAATCAATTACAATCTAGAAACTCAGAAAGTGAATACAAGAAGAGAAATTGGCCCAATTTTCCCATAACAAACCAGAAAAGAAGTCATGACTTTGTCAATACCATTGCCATATATGTGGTATAATGGTCTATGTAATTAGTGCTGGCTATGGTAGTAGGCATGGATATGGGGGGTAAGAGGAAATGAGGGTCTTTGTTGGTGAGAACACACTGGTAGTGGGATTGGTGTTGAATGATTAATATTTCTAAGAACTGTATTGTGAAAAACTTTGTACTTTGTAAATCATGGTGTTTAAATAAAATTAAAAATAATAATTTTAAAAAGTTTTGTGAAATATTGGTTTCAACTTTATTTATTTCTTGATTTTTGGGTCACACCTGACAATGCTCAGGGGTTACTCCTGGCTCTTCACTCAGGAATTACTCCCGGCAGTGCTCAGGCAACCATGTGGGATGCTGAGGATTGAATATGGGTTGCCACACACAAGGCAAATGCCTAACCCGCTGTCCTATTGCCCCTGGTTCGAACTTTAGCTGACTACTTTAGGTCATCAAAATTTTCTATAGAAAGAATATGACAATCTTATGGAGCATGTGATCTTAACAGGATCCATTGTGCCGTTGGGCCCACTGCATAAGATATTATTGATATGTTCCACAGTCGAAACATCATTCCCTCACACCTAAACTTCAATCCCCACTTAGAGTCTAAGTCTTCTGTTTCTTCTGAATTTTTCTCTCTGAGGTATTTTTTGTGGTTGTTGGTGCCACAGAAAAATAGTACTAAATTTCACAGATTGTTATAAAAGTAAACATTCTTTAATGAAATCCTAAACACTAGAATATGAAATACAGAGACTGAATCTAATAAAAGGCATGGCCCATACTGCGATTAAATACCTTATTTAATAAAATACATTTTCCTACACTAGGGATTCCAAGGATGCCAGTCTTAGGTATATTGTTAGATAGTTCACCAAGTTCATACAATTCATAAAAGTAGTTGAAGCTAAATGTTCTACTAATAAGATATGATGGGTTGATAGGACCTTTGATGGACTGATTTCAGGAGCAGTGAGAGGAAGAGCAAGGAATCTGGTTTCCACTATAAATTACTTCCCAGGTAATTGGTTTACAAGTCAGGGCTCAAGATATCATCAAATTTTAAATTGCTAGAAACTGGAAAAGTAAAAAAGGAAATAATTTTCTTCTATTTATCCACAAATGGCATAACTCTTTCGTTCTTTCTTTCTTTCTTTCTTTCTTTCTTTCTTTCTTTCTTTCTTTCTTTCTCTTTCTTTCTTTCTTTCTTTCTTTCTTTCTTTCTTTCTTTCTTTCTTTCTTCTTTCTTTCTTTCTTTCTTTCTTTCTTTCTTTCTTTCTTTCTTTCTTTCTTTCTTTCTTTCTTTCTTTCTTTCTTTCTTTCCTTTCTTTCTTTCTTTCTTTCTTTCTTTCTTTCTTTCTTTCTTTCTTTCTTTCTTTCTTTCTTTCTTTCTTTCTTTCTTTCTTTCTTTCTTTCTTTCTCTTTCTTTCTTTCCTTCCTTCCTTCCTTCCTTCCTTCCTTCCTTCCTTCCTTCCTTCCTTCCTTCCTTCCTTCCTTCCTTCCTTCCTTCCTTCCTTCCTTCCTTCCTTCCTTTCTTTCTTTTTTTTCTTTTTTGGGGTCACACCCAGCAATGCTCAGGGGTTTCTCCTGGCTCTGCACTCAGGAATTGCTCCTGGAGGTGCTCGGGGACCATATGGGATGCCGGGATCAAACCCCTGGCTGGCACGGGCCGGCCGCATGCAAGGCAAACACCCTACCCGCTGGACTATCGCTCTGGCCCCCAAGCATAACTCTTTTGATTCCTCTTTGGGAGACCTGAATAGTGATCTCATCCTGCTTTTGTAGGGCCCAGGACTCTGAGGCATATGTTAATGCAGGGAGAACGGTGGAGTAGAAGAGATGTGCCCAAAGTCTGAGGTTTTTTGTCCTTATAGCTATTTCTTTGATGCTCTTGAAGGCATTCCATGCCGCTCTCTTCCTCCTGTACAGCTCAGGTTTTAGGTAATTCATGATGCTGAATTCTCAACCTAGGTACACATAACTGCTGCATTCAGACAAGTTTGTTCCATTGAGAGTGAATGGGGACTCTAAAACTAGTTCCTTTTTCATGAACAGTGTTTTGTTGAGATTCAGCTGCAGTCCTATATTTTCACATTTTCGGTCAAAGTCAGCCAGCATTTGTGCCGCTTGGCTAATGTTTGGTTTTATTAGAATGATATCATCAGCAAAGCGTAGGTGGTGTAGTTGCCAACTGTCTATCTTCACTCCCATTTATTCCCATTCTAATTGCTGCATGACCTTCTCGAGGGTGGCTCTGAAGAGTTTCGGTGAAATGGTTCAGAAGAACCCAGAGGAACCCCCACACCATGCTGGCAGCGATTTTCATCATCCACACTCCACAGCTCGCCTGAACTCCTCCCAAGAGTCAAAGCCAATTTCCAGCCCGGCTCATCAGAGACCCAGCCTACAGAGACTCACCCTTCAGATGAACGTATTTCAAGCCCAGAAATGCTTGAACCACAGTTGCAGATACACTAGGCAGAGCAGCTACCGGCTCTCCCCATTGCACTCTCTGCCCTCCACTGACCACGAGGGTCAGAGACCAAAAGCAACTTCCAGCCGAGTTCACCATACCAATAGAGCTTCAGAAGAACCCAGAGAAAGCCTTCACACTATGCTGGCAGTGATTTTCATCGTACAGCTCATCAGAATTCAACCCAAGAGACTAAGCCAATCTCCAGCCCAGCTCATCAGAGACCCAGCCTACAGAAACCCACCCTTCAGGGACCCATCATTCAGAGGAAAGATTTCAAGCCCAGGAATCTGTGGGATTCATAGATACACCAGGCAGAGCAGCTCTCCCCACGAGACTTATGTCTAAATTACCAAGAATCTTCTACCCACCCCTCTCATAGAGTCCAACAAGCTACTGAGAGTATACCGCCCGCACGGCAGAGCCTGGCCAGTTGTCCGATGCATATTCGATATGCCAAAATCAGTAATAACAATGTTTATTTCCCCAATCCTGAAGGAGCCCTTAATATAGCATCACTAAGAAAGATGAACAAGGAGTGGTTGATAAAATCTCAGGGCCAAACTAGGCTGCCAAAATGAAGGACTAAAATGACTATCTGTACTTTTTTAAAAAAAAATGTTCTATTACACGACCTTGAGATATACAATTACAAAGATGTTCATGTTCTGGTTTCGGTTGTACAGTGTTCCAGCACCCATCTCCCCATCAGTGCCCATTTCCCACTACCAATAACGCCAATTCCTCCCCTCTCCCTAGCCTGCCTCTATGGCAGGTTCTTTATCTATTTTCTCTCTCTCCCTCTCTCTCTCTTCTCTTACACATTGTGTACTGCAATATATACGTTTAGAGGTTATAAAGTGTATCTTTTTGCCTATATTCAATTCTCAGTTCTAGGCTGTTTTTATCATTTTCAATGATTATTAGCACACTGTTCCCTTCTCTGCCTTACCTAACCTCTGACTCCCACACACTTGTGGTAGATTCCACCTTTGTCAAGACCTCCTGATTCATGTTTTGCCTGACCTTGGATATTGGTATCATAACATATATGTATGCATATATATACATATATATGTTTATGTCATGCAAATAAATGCAGTCATTCTATACTTGTCTTTTTCCTTCTGGATAATTTCACTCATTCACTTATAGGCAAATTTCATAACTTCATTTTTCCTAACAGCTGCATAATATTCCATTGTGTAGATGTACCAAAGTTCCTTTATCCAGCCATCAGTTCTTGGGCACTCTGGCTGTTTCCAGATTCTGGCTATTGTGAATAGTGCTGCTATGAAGATAAAAGTGCAGATGGTGTTGCTGCTCTGTGTTTTGGGCTTCCCAGGGTATATTCTCAGAAGTGGTATGGCTGAGTCAAATGGGAGCTCAATTTCTAGTTTTTGGAGGAATGTCCATAAACAACTATGAGATATCATCTCACAGCACAGAGGCTGGCACATATCCAAAAGGGCAAGGACAACAAGTGCTGGTTTAGATGTGGGGAGAAAGGGACTTTAATCCATTGTTGGTGGAAATATTGACTGGTACAGCCTTTTTGGAAGACTATCTGTACTTTCAATGCATGCACACTGGCATCAGAAGCATATATCACGGACCTAATGGTGCAAGCCTTAAAGATCAAGCACGACATCATTGGTCTGACCAAGATGAGAAGGCATCAATCTCATCATGCCATTTTTGACACTGGAGAAGATCTGTTCCTCAGAACATGTGATGAAAGAGGTGTCGGTGGTGTTTGTGTCCTTGTCAACACAAACCTGGCCATGAGCATTGATTCGTTTGAATGCCTAATAAACTGGATAGGATGATTACACTTGAAGAGATGTGGCCCATTGCTGGCAGTTTCTATCTTAGTTGTTTACGCACCAACATCCAATACAAGGAAGAAGAAATTGAGAAATTCTACATGGAACTGGAGGAGTTCTATAAAGAAGATCACACCTTCTACAAGATCATAGTCAGTTATTTTAATGTCAAGATAGGACTGAGAAGATATGTCCAAGAACTCCACATTGGGACCCATGGCCTAGAATGGGAATGACCTTGGTGAGAGACCATCTGAGTTTATCATGTCCACCAAGACCATTCATGGGAACTCACAGTCCCAGAAGGCTGAATCGAAATGTTGGACATGGGAATCTCCTGGTGGACAGTTCCACAATGAAATTGACCACATCATATTCAATCGACTGTTTTGCCTGACTGATGACCCTGTCGTCCCAAAATTCCAAACAGGATCAGATCAATGTTTCCTTCATGCACAATTCTACTTCACACAATGGAGAGAAAAGGCTGCAAAGTTTAAGAAGAGAACTCCCAGAACGACCACCAACTGGGAACTCTTTGGCACCATTGCAGCAACATGGGAAGATACCATCATTGACGACATCGATGAAGAATACAACCGACTGGTTCAGCACCTCCATGATTGTGCGAAGAATGCCGAGAGAGAGAAAGACACAAAAAGGACGCTTGTCTTCAGAAACTCTTGAGCTCATTCACCAACGTGGCAAGGCGCGAGCCTCAGGAGACCAAATGCTAACGTCCAAGCTTGCTAAACGGTACAGAGAAGCGATAAAAGAAGACCTCAAAGACAGAAGAGCAGAAATACTGGAAGATGCAGCAGAAGCCGGGAAAAGTATTCTCACTGCCCGCCTGTCCTTCGCCAACTATAATACCAAGATGACTGCCCTCCGACGCCCTGATGGATCTATCACATCTTCCAGGAAGGCAATGGAGAAAATTATCCATGACTTCTACTCTGATCTCTTTGATAACCACATCCACCTTTGTTCCACATTTATTTTTGTGGAGTTTTATTGTTGTTGTTGTTATTTGTTTGTTTTGTTGTTGTTATTATTTGTTTAGTTTTGGACCAGGCCCCAAATTCAAGGCTTAGTCTATCTCTGCATTCAGGGATCACTCCTGGAGGTGCTTGGGGGATCAGACAGCATGCCAGAGATTGAATCCAGGTTGGCTGTATGCAAAACAAATGCCCAACCTGCTCTATTACTGCTCCAGTCTCTCAAGTATGATTTTGAGGATATTTGGATAGGTAAAAAGGTATAAGATACCGCAATGCCCTCTTTCAACAGAACAAGGATAAGTCTGTTTATAGTTTTGGAACTACATCTTCATCTAGATGAAGTGATATCATCATCTGTCGGGGAGCTCCGCTGGGGTCTCCAACAGTACCAGGAAGCGAGTTCCCTTTTTACCTCCGAAGCTGGCGAGGAATGGATGAAAACTCAGGAATCCGATGCAGTTTTAAAAGGGTTTACTTGTCACAGGTTCATGCATACAAATCAGCAAAAGGAAAAGCCCGGTGCTTCGGATTCCCCGGTTAGAACCCCAGCCACGTGTAGGCCAAGATGGCGGCCACCACGTGTAAAGGCCCTGTAAAGAGTAGACAAAGACAAGACTCCCAAGAAGGGTGCGAGCTCACAAAGAGAGAGTCCAAAAAGAGCCATGTGAGAGAGGAAGCAGGCTAGTATTATACCTGCAACTCAGACCTCCCTCCCACTGTTATGGAAAGCAGGGAGGGTCAAATGCCCTCAGGTAATCTCTCCCAGCACCTCACCTAGGCCCTTTTATATGCTAATGTCTTGAGCTAAGATCTGCCTGGAAAACCCTTTCTAAGGTAGAGAAGGGGGTTTCTGAGATGGCATATCTCTGTACCAAAGACTAATACTAATGCCAGTTAAGTATCTCTCCAAGCCTTCACAAGTCTCTTCTACTTCACGGTAGTTTTGTATTTTAGTAGCCTTTGAGTTATCAGGGAGCCATGTTTGTTTACTTGGAGGCAAACAGCATTTCTCTCTGGTCTAATTACTTAGAGATCCAACGTGGTCAGGCAAATATGCTGTTAAGATCTAGCTAGTCCCACGATGCTCGTGGTAGCATGAGAGAATATTTATACCAGCCAGTACAGAATACATGCTCAGATAAGACTGCCACATTCAGACTACCCCCTATATATGAAGTGATCTGCAGGAGGCAATCCAGGGCAGATGCAGAGGCCTAGGGTTTTAGGTGTCCTGGAACAATCATCTAGAGTAATTGGCAGATACTCTTATTACCCATAATAAAATATTTGGGTTTTCTAAACTCAGGTTTCTTCTGTTATGAAACCCTTTGGAGTTTGAGGCTCCAGGTATTAATGCAAATGCTCACACATTGGCTATATAAATTGCTATGAGTAATAACTGTTCTTTGTCTCTGGCCTAGATGACTCATGCCATTTGCCTACATCCATGAAAAGGTGGCAGACTAACTGACTTGCAAACAGCTAACACATTAACATGTGGAGGATAACTTATTAGCTTACATGTTTGCTTACTGCTTTTAACAAAAGTAGCCATTTTGGTTATGCTTCAGAAATATACATCTATCAAAATCAACAAAATTATTAAATATATTACCTGCTTATGAATACATTTTTTTCAAGTATATGCTAAAACAAATTTGGCAGAAAGAATAAAATGTTTTGTGAAAACGAAAGATAATTGATTAATTAAAAATGTTTAGGAATTGGGGGGGAGGGAACTTGGGGATATTGGTGGTGGGAATGGGGCACTGGTGGAGGGACGGGTGCTGGAAAATGTATGACTGAAACCCAATAGTGAACATCTTTTTGATTGTATTTCACATGGTGGTACAATAAAAAATAAATAAATAAATAAATAAATAAATAAATAAATAAGTTGATTAACACAAAGTTTAGGAATTAACTAAATATTAATTTTGATATTATTAAGTGTGTGACCACAGCAACTAAGTGTTGGTCATGCAAAACTATACTGTGATAATCTAAAGAAACCAACCCTGCTTTTTACAATAGATACACAGGTAGGTAGAGTCCTTGAGCCTAGTATGGCACAGAATATGGGAGGATGGAGGAAGGAATGAGAGAAAGAGTTACACAATGGCTATTCCAAGGTGAAACAGAAGTAGTAGGGGGTGGGAGGAGTGTGCTGAAATCTAAGAAGGCTGTTTACTGTTTCTAGTTAAGGTTCCTATTACATATCTCTTTAAATAACCAGCTGTTCCAGCAGCTTTTTGTAGAAGGTTTAGAAAGACTCTAACCCTATTCTCTAATAGATATCAAACTATAGTATCATATATATATCTCTATATCTATACATATAGATATATAGATAAACTATAGATATCATAAATGCTGGATTTAGAAGTGACTACAAGAGTATGCCACTCTCATGGCAGAGCCTGGCAAGCTACCCATGTCGTATTTGATATGCCAAATACCAGTAACAATTATAGACCTCATTCCCATGACCTGATGGAATGGTTTGAGGCTCTTTATGTTCCTGGAGCAAGCAGATGTCCTTGGGCTACACTAGCATGAGACAGGACATATGGAGATATTACTGGTGCGTGCTCGAGAAAATCGATGATAAATAGGAAGACAGTGATACAGTGATTATTTAACATTTTAATTAATTTCAATGCTCAAAGTCTTAGATACTCTTAAAATTACACAATTTTAATAACAATTAGTTGTTTTTCTTTTCTGGTCTAAGCATTTGTAGGAAGAAACTTTGGTTCTACTTTTTGAAATGTTCTGAATAGCTCATAGGATAAGCACAATTGATTTTCTTTTCTATCATAAGATCTTTGCACTTACCCAGCTGTTGGGAGCATACTGTATGCCTCAATGTTTATGGTAAAGGAAGGCTTAGTGCTAGATAAATGTGACTAAAGTGGCATAGCCTTAATTATCTAACACAACTTTAATTATATAAAATAAAATTCACACTCTATGTTGATAATTAAACATTTTTGGTTATTGGCACTGGGAATGTAGCTCAGTGATAGAGCTCATAATTTGCAATCATAAGATCCTGGTACTTTAGCCCTGCCAGTATTTTATTATTAGTATCAAATATAGATTTAGATTTTTGGTGGTGTCATTTTAATACACATACATTCATTCATACTCTTGATTTTATTGTGTACACAGGGTTGGAGAAAACTTTCAGTTGTTAAGACAACGTTCTCTCAGGATACATTGGCTTCTAGAATAGACAAGCTACACAGAAATTATACCTGTTTTTCTTACTTCTCAGTGAGTAATGATTGTATGTTCACAACTTTGCACATTGCAGGGTAGGATGGATACTCTTAAGCATCAAAGTTGAATATTCATAACTATTGTTCTTTGAGACTATCTTAACTATCAGATTATGCTTTTTCTTTGATTAGTTCAATCAACAAAGCAGAAATACAAAGAACCATCTCACCAAACAGGTTACTATTTAAATAATTACCTTAAAAAGTTCAACGATTACAAAAAAAAATTACATGCACATTAAGTGAAAAGATTGGACAATGAAAATTGTCAGAATAATAATCACTTTATTTTAGATGGTCTTCTATTAGATAAATTAGACAAACTTGACATAAAGAAATAATAAAAACTAAATCGAAAATTCATTTTTATTGTCTTTGCTCCAGTTTTGGAGCTCTAATTTCATCTTACAAATAAATTACTTACATGCATAATAACAATAGTAAATTGATGGAAAATAGGTGTCAAACAAAGTGAAATTTTATTCCTGGATTTTCTCATTTGAGAACACACTATTACTTTTTATTCATTTATGGGTTCGGAAACTGAGACTTAGAGCAATTAAGTAGGTTGCACAAATTAGTTAATACAGCTACTAAGTGCAAGCATTTAAATCTCACCTTTTAACTAATAAAGTCAGTAAATGATAATGCATTTTCCAAAATTTAGTTTTGAAAATACTACCTGATAATTATCTCAGAAACCAAAGAGGAGATTTCCAGAAGAGAGCTGCATTTCTTCTGTTTAGTCCAATCTAACCTCAACCTGGGACTATCCATTGAAAAGCAGAAACAAATTATGCCTATGTCACAAAGAGCTTATTAGAAGCCCATTAACTTTTAACTATCACGCTTTAACCACTGAGGGTATTAGGTTAAAGCTATCACTTAAGAAAATTGCAAATACCTCCCTTGGGAGGAAATTAAGTCAATTCTATGATGCTAAGACTATAAAGTCTACAACTACACTTTAGCAGCACTAATCAATTAAGCCTCATAATCCTGCCAAAAGAGAGCTCTGACTTTCCCTAGAGGCCACCATCAGTGGTCATCTATAACTTTCAACTGCAGACTCCCCAGCAGATATCACATGGCTGCTGGTTTCTGTTACTTGTCTGGGCAGTGCAAGTGGTGACAAGTTTCTAGATCACCAGAATCTAGATTTGAGCAAGGATTTTTGTTTAGTTTGGTTTTCGGTTTATGGGGCCACATCCATGGTGCATAGGACTTGCTCTGGCTCCCTGCAATTAGGGATCACTCCTGGTGGGGTTCAAGGTGTCCATAATTGGTGTAGGGGAACTAATCCAGGTAGACTTGCGCAAGTCAAGTATCCTACCCTCTGTACTATCTCTACGGTCCCTAGATTTGATCAAGGTAATGTCCCTGTTTTGGTCAACAGATAAACCAATTGTTCTTGGTTTTGCTCCACTGTTTGCCCCAAGCAGTTCTCCTTTTTGTCAAACCATGATTACTTTATTCAGCTCATGACTTAAGAAGGTGTGCCTTACATGGTTCTGTGTGTGACTTATAAGAGATTTTCTTTCTTTCTTTTTTTTTTTTTTGGGGAAGTAGAAAAGTTTATTGGAAAGTAGAAGAGAAAGGAAAGAAACTCCCCTTGCAGGGAGGAACTTAGTATGGGACTAAGTTCAATTTTCAACAAAGGTGCTGTATCATTTCCAATCAGCTACCAGAAATGTGCTGCCTTTAAATGTAAAGGCAGATTTTAAATGATCAAACTGTCAAAGAAAAATGTTTTAAAAAATTTTCTAATCTTTTTTCACTGAAATTCAAGTTTCTGCTATCTCTTTATTATTTTCTTTTTTGGGTCACACCCGGCAATGCTCAGAGGTTACTCTTGGCTCTGCACTCAGGAATTACTTACTCCTGTCAATGCTAGGGGGACCATATGGGATGCTGGGGACTGAACCCAGATTGGCGCGTGCAAGGCAAATGCCGATGGGCTATTGCTCCAGCCCTCTTTGTTATTTTCATTAAAAAAAAAATTTCCCTTTAAATCAACACCAGCCTGTAAATTTTACTCCAATTTTGAATATATAGATTGGTGTTTCCAGATTAGCTCCTTAATTTTATTCTAGTCTTGATTTTATTCTAGTCTGCTTTCTAGGCCAAAGCAGCAGCTTTGGCTAGATGTGTAATCTGCCAAAGAATATCAACTCCAAATTCCCTGTTTTGTTGTCACTTACCTGTCCCTTCCCCATCATACTTTTACTCAGCGATCATATTTGAGCAAGTACTAGTCTCATATTTCCAAGAACTCAGTCACAGCCAAACTGCTCCAATAGGAAGTCATCTTCAAAGACTATGTCAGATTCAGCATTCATAGGTCATAACGGAAGCTGGCTCTGTGTATGTATGCAATCAGCATTACTTTATCTCTTTGGCACTAAGACAATTTTATTTCAATACAGTTTTATCCAGAGTCTGAGTATTGATTTTATTTATTCAATAACTATTTGATATACAATATATGTCAAACACTGAAACATTTGTGTCAGTAAATTAAAATGCCATTTATCCACTTAATATGGTTCAATCCAATGTCGATAGTCAGTCGTGATTCCTTTCTTCCCTTCATAATATACATTTACTTCAGTGGAAAGCTTTTGCCAATTCCACCTCTATTATATATGTCCTTTTTACTTCCCTTGTGTTTCCCTATTTATACCATAACCACCTTGATTCACAACACTGTTCCTACATACCTATCGGGCAAACTTTCCTGGTGCTTCCACTGTTGCAACCATAATCAATTCTACAATAGGAGATAAGGTTATCAAATGCTTTAGCATAATCTACAATAATCTGAATGCTCTATCTCTACCTGTTGGGGATGCCGCCAGGGTCCCCAACAGTGCAGAGAAGCAAGTTCCCTTCTACCTCCGAAGCCTGTGGGGGAATGGATGAAGACTTAGGAATTCGATGCAGTTTTAAAAGGCTTTACTAACCCTTTAGTGTATGTTCTCTAATCCATAGTCTGGAGGGAAGGAAAAGAGAAAGAGAGAGAAATGGAAAGAAATAAAGAACCTGCCATGGAGCAGGGCTGGGGGAGGGGGAGGGAACCGGGACGTTGGTGGTGGGAGATGGGCACTGGTGGCGGGATGGGTGCTGGAACACTGTATGACTAAAACCAAAATATGAACTTTTTAATTGTATATCTTTGTAATTGTAAAAATAAAAAAAAATTTAAAAAAAGGCTTTACTTATCACAGGTTCAGGCATACAAATCAGCAATAGGAAAAACCGGTGCTGAGGATTCCTGGCGAGAACCCCAGCTACATGTAGGCTAAGATGGCGGCCACCACATGTAAAGGCCCTGTAAAGAGGAGACAAAGACAAGACTCCCAAGAAGAGTGCAAGCCCCAAAAAAGAGAGGAGAGAGAGAGAGAGAGAGAGAGAGAGAGAGAGAGAGAGAGAGAGAGAGAGAGAGAGAGAGAGAGAGAGAGAGAGAGAGAGAGAGAGGAAGCAGGCTGGTTTTATACCCCTGCAACTCAGACCTCCCACTATTATGGGAAGCAGGAAGGGTCAAATGCTCTTAGGTAATTTCTCCCAGCACCTCACCTAGGCCCTTTTATATGCTAATGTCTTGAGCCAAGATCTTCCTGGAAATGCCCTTATAGGGTAGAGAAGGGGGTTTCTGAGATGGCATGTCTCTGTACCAAAGACTAATACTAATGCCAGTTAAATATTTCTCCAAGCCTTCACAAGGGTCTTGTCTACTTCATGGTAGTTTTGTATTTTAGTTGCCTTTGAGTTATCGGGGAGCCATGCTTGCTTGCTTGGAGGCAAACAGCATTTCTCTCTGGTCTAATTACTTAGAGATCCAACGTGGTCAGGCAAATATGCTGGTAAAATCTAGCTAGTCCCACGATGATTGTGGTAGCATGAGAGAATATTTATATCAGCTAGTACAGAATACATGATCAGATAAACTGCCACATTTAAACTACTCCTTATCTACAAAGTGATTTGCAGGAGACAATCCAGGGCAGATGCAGAGGCTTTTAGGCTTTTAGGTGTCCTGCAACTCCTACCTGCTCTCACTATTAATTTCATCCCCATAATTCACAACTATTAGACACCTGAACTTCTTTATATCCCTTGATGTCCAAGATTTTTTTTACCTTAGGTCTTTCTCATATTTTGTTTTCTTATCCTAGTGTTTTCATTCACCAGGCTGTCTCAAGGATACATTTATCATATAATTTCCAGCTTAACTCCATGTTACTACCTTTGAGAGACTTTCTCTGACCAGACAGTTTAAATAGCCTACAAATTCTTAGACACTATGGATCACCTCCTCCTGTTGTTTTTTTTTCCTTTGAGGCATAATTACATCAAGATTGTCATATTTTAGTTATAACTTGCTTGTTTTCATCTCATTTCTCTTTAATATCAATTCTTTTCACACTGTGCCTCTTAGAATATGCTCAGTAAGTAGTTGATACAAAGTGGTTATTTCTAAATGCACAGTGGGAAGCAAAAGAAAGTCCCTGTATTAACAGAACTTCTAGTTAGGCCTCCCCATACCAAAAACAAGAAACATGATGGTGATAGTGGTGGTGATGTGAGGGTGAAGTCTGCTACAGCTGACACGTAGTCATCCTGTTGTATGTGAGCTGGAAGGCTTAATCAAGCGATTACTTCAGGGCAGGAGGCATAGGAAAAAGGAAATCATTTAGACACTAAGGTACATATTCTAAATGAGGCAATATAACTGGCTGATATTTCAGGCTTCATGCAAGTTCATGAAATATTTTTTATTAAGATATTTTTTTGTATGGGATATAACTGGTTCCACAGAGGTTGAGATGAGCAAGATAATACGACATATTGGATTGTTCTGATCTATCTGAACACTCTTCATGTAACACCCTGAAAAAATGCGAAGAACAATTATATATTCATCATCATACACTTCCAAAAATTTGGTGTTTTATTTCAAATAGTCACTCAACCATATTCTTGGCATTTTAATCAATATCAAACTAGGAGTTTTGTTTTGCTGCTTGTGTTCAAAATAATCTGATTATGGTTTGGGAGAGAGTTTAAATGGTAGAATCATACCTGAGTTCCCAAGTTTAATCCTCAAAATGCAAAACACCTTGCACACCCCCGCAAGCCAAACATCCTGAGTACCATTGAGGAGACACAAAAGAGAAAAAACTGAACCCCCCAAATAAAACAAAAATGCAATTGCTTTTGGCAAGGAGAAAAAATTTGGTATATTTTAACTAGAGTTCCATTTTACCTTTTAGAAACACCTTTAATTTAATTTTTGTTTGTTTGTTTGTTTGCTTTTCAGTTCCACCCCACAGTATTCATGCCACACCCAGCAGTATGCAATGTTTTGGACCCCTTCCACCACCCAGTCCTATCAGGAAGTGATTACTGAGCATAGAAACAGGAAGGGGTCCAAAGCTGCATACTGCTGGGTGTGGCATGAAGCCTTGCTGTAAACAATGAAGATTTCCCTTCCCTCCCTTCCCTCCTCCCCTCCCCCCTTCCCTCCTCCCCTCCCCTCCCACTCCCTCGCCTTCCCTTCCCTTCCCTCCCCTCCCCTTCCCTCCTCCCTCCCCTCCCTTCCTTCGCCTTCGTTTCCCTTCCCTTCCCTTCCCTTCCCTTCCCTCCCCTCCCTCCCCTTCCTTCGCCTTCGCTTCCCTTCCCTTCCCTTCCCTTCCCTTCACTTCCCTCCCCTCCCTCCCCTTCCCTCCTCCCCTCCTTCCTTTCCCTCATCTTCCCTTCCCTTCCCTTCCCTTCCCTTTCCTCCCCTCCCTTCCCTCCTCCCCTCCCTCCCCTTCTCTCACCTTCCCTTCCCTTCCCTTCCCTTCCCTCGCCTTCCCTTCCCTTCCCTTCCTTCGCCTTCCCTTCCTTTCCCTTCCCTCCCTTCCCTCCCTCCCCTCCCCTTCCCTTCCCTTCCCTTCCCTTTGCTCCCCTTCGCTCCCCTTCCCTTCCGTCCCCTCCCCTCTCCTTCCCTCTTCTCCTCTCCCTTCCCTTCCCTCTCCTCCCCTTCCATCCTTTCCATTCCTTCTTCCCTTTTCTTCTTTCTCTTATTTTTGGGGTGGTGGAAGCACACCCCACTGTGCTCAGGCCTTACTCTTGGTTCTACACTCAGGGATCATTCCTGGTGGGTCTCAGGGAACAATATAGGGTGCCAGGGATTGGAGCCAGGTTGGTTGTGTGCAAGGTAAGCACCCTGCCCACAGTGCACTGTCCAGCCTCTAAACATTTTTAACTTTGAGGTAAGGGTTGAAATCTATTTCAGAAGGTAGAATTGTAATGCAAAAGTGTGACTTAAACTTCCTATTGATATGTAAGATTCTAATATAGCCTGAAGTGGTTTGTGAGCAGGAATGAGGTAACCTTATCATTCATTATTAAATACAAACAAGGGAAAATCTTAGTACTCGATTTCAAGGTTCCATAGTTTTAATGACCAATTAGACAGGAATGCATGAAAAGAAAAAACCAGGGGCCGGAGCGATAGCCCAGCGGGTAGGGCATTTGCTTTGCACACGGCCGGCCTCTGCCGGCCTGGGTTCGATCCCGGCATCATCAGGAGTAATTCCTGAGTGCAGAGCCAGGAGTAGCCCCCTGAGCATTGCCGTGTGTGACCCAAGAAAAGGCAAAAAAAAAAAAACCAGAGGAATCATGTATGCATGCATGAAATGATTGTTTCCATAGTGTTCTGTCTATTTCTTCCTGCCATGATTTTCTAGTCTCTGAAACCTATTACAACTCTCTTAGCCTATTACATGATTTTCTAGTCTCTGAAACCTATTACAACTCTCATAGATATGGGAATATCTATGTTCAGGAAATAATGATGTATATTTGATGTAGGGGAATTTAAGGATTAGTTCGTTGGTGTGGGTGGAATTAGGGGTGAAGTACATTTGAGTGGTGTCTCAAACCCTTATTCTAATAACAGACTTGATTTTTGCTTTGGCACTAAGCTCTGCTGGCATCCTGCTTATCTCTTACTCTCGCAGCCTCTTACACCAGTTCTAGGGTTAAAGAGATTAAAGTTCTTCTGAAATCAAAGCTGGACAATTGTGCTAATCTGTCTGAGGTGACTCTCCATTTGAGGTGACCTGCCTGTTTTCTAACATATTATCTGTTATCAGAATAATGCTGTGATGCTAACTCATTTCTGAGATTGGGAGGAAATATTATATAATACTAAAATGTAATTGTCAGACATATCTCTCATCTGCAGAGACAGGACATGGGAAATAAGGATAGTTACTTTTCTCATATAGAATTTTGAAGTTTTTAGTCTTGTTTACTCTTGTCTACTTATGACACTGGACTCCTCAGACATAGACAATACCCACATTACCACCTTGAAGCTGTAGGGAAGAAAAAGAACTTTTAATTCTCTTAACATGAAGAATCATTGACAGAATATTCATGATAGTGAACAAAATAGAGGTGAGGGAGGTACTGTTAGGTAGATTAGGAGCATCTGGAAGTCATGATGAAAAGAAAAACTTCTAAGTTCTAGTTTATTCATTCAGCAAATTTTTCCTAGGTTCTTATATGAAGCCAGATCTAGTTGGTTCTGGGATAACAGTGGAGAACAAAATAGTCATTTGCATTTAAGTAGACTATATTTTCTATAAAAGAAATTGATAAGCAAATTATCTATTAAATTTGTATATTAATGGCATGTCTAGACAAGACAGAGCTGGAATACCTATTCTAATTCTGAAATGAGGGAGAAAAATTCTGCAGGAGGAGACATTTGAAAGTCAGTTATAAAATACAGCAGTAGAGAGGATCGCAAAAGGTGAAAGGATCGCCAAGCTGTTAGATCAGCGGTGAGCTGACATTATAGAAGACTTGTATTACCATTACCTTGTGTGAGGTATCTTGTGGCTGGAAAAATCGAGTGATGAAACTGTAGCAATTTTCAAGGGATGGATTGTCAAAGGTCTTAAGAAATATATATTCAAAATTTGCCCCATGAACAATGGAGCCATTGAGTGGATTTAGGAGGGTAAACAATGACAAAATCAGATGGGCAGTTTTAGAAAGATGCTGGGTCTTCATATCACTGTATCACTGTCTTCCCGATCATCATCAATTTGCTCGAGTGGGCACAAGTAACATCTCCATATGTCCTGTCTCATGCTAGTAGAGCCCAAGGGCATCAGTTTGCTCAAGGAACATAAAGAGCCTCAAACCGTTCCACCAGGTCATGGGAATGAGGTCTATAATTGTTACTGGTATTTGGCATATCAAATACAACACGGGAGGCTTGCCAGGCTCTGCCTTGCGGGTGGCATACTCTTGTAGTCACCTCTAAATCCAGCATTTATTGTGGCCACGCGAGCTGGGCTGTAATAGGCTCTTCTGCTGGGTGGAGTTCTGACAAGAGGGAAGTCCGGATGTGGAAAATGGTGGCCCTCATGGATTGGGGGATCGTCTGGCTTGTTGTGAGGCTCTGTTGGGGTGGGGGACAGTTGGGGAGTGCCGCCAGGGTCCCTGACAGTGTTGGGAAGCAAGTTCCCTTCTAACTCCGGGCCGGCTGGGAATGGATGAAGACTCAGGAATCCGACGCAGTTTTAAAAGGGCTTTACTATCACAGGATCCAATATACAATCCAAGAGCAGGGAAAACCTCCTGACTCTGGGTTCCCAGCTAGGCCCCAGCCAGGTGTAGGCCAAGATGGCTGCCACCACGTGTTGAGGCCCAACAGAGAATGGAGAGGACGGAGAAGCAAAACACCAAGGGAAGCTGAAATGGCAAAAGGGGGAAAAAAGAGAGGGAGCTGCTTTTTTTCTTGCAGCTTATTTTATAGCTTGAAATATGCCCAAACTCCCCAGCCCAGCCCATTCTGGGCTGGGCTATCTAGAGATGAAGACAGGAAAATAGCTCTATAGAAATGTAGCAGCTTCAGGAGACATCTAGCTGTTTACAAGGACCCAGAGCTAATTAAAAGCCTCCCAGCAGAGCTGGGAGAAGCTATAAGCTAAATGTAACTTCCCCTGGCAGGAAGGATCAAATGCCCTCAGGTAATTTCTCCCAGCACCTCACCTAATATCTTGAGCCAAGATCTGCCTGGAATTGCCTTTATAGGGTAGAGAAGGGGGTTTCTGAGATGGCATGTCTCTGTACCAAAGACTAATACTAATGCCAGTTAAATATTTCTCCAAGCCTTCACAAGGGTCTCATCTACTTCACAGTAGTTTTGTGTTTTAGTTGCCTTTGAGTTATCGGGAGCCATGCTTGCTTGCTTGGAGGCAAACAGCATTTCTCTCTGGTCTAATTACTTAGAGATCCAACGTGGCCAGGCAAATATGCTGGTAAGATCTAGCTAGTCCCATGATGATTGTGGTAGCATGAGAGAATATTTATACCAGTCAGTACAGAATACATGGTCAGATAAAACTGCCACATTCAGTCTACCCCCCTATCTATGAAGTGACCGGCTGGAGGCAATCCAGTGCAGATGCAGAGGCCTAGGCTTTTAGGTGTCCTGCAACAGCAGACCAGGGCTAGCACCCGCCATCCCTCCCGGGTGCCTCATGAGTGGCTGGGCACAGGGAGAATAAATCAGCTCTAGTGAACATAACAGCAGTACAATGCCAACTTTATGTACTCACAGTAACACATTAAATGACAAAATCCAGCAATGGACCTAGGAATGGCTTTTTTTTTTTTTTTGCTTTTTTTAGGTCACACCCGAAACGCTCAGGGGTTTCTCCTGGCTCTGCACTCTGCACTGGTTTTAGAACGATGCTGGGTCTTCATATGCATTCTCTTATTTAATTTTTAGCAAGTTCATAAGCATGAACTGGCAGGAGACAAAACTGGACGAAACTAATATAAAGGAGGAGTCAAGAAGATGAGTTAGTAGGATGCCTCACTATTTCAGGTAAGAAATGATGTCCACCACTAGTAAAATTATGGAGCAGCAGGTTGAGTTAGAGTTCTTTCCCTCTCTAGATTCCTTTGCTACCTTTTTATCCTGGGGCCTTGGGATATTATTCCCCTGTGGACAGCATTAACTTTGCCCTTCAAATTCTGTTAGATGTGATCAGTGGGAATACCTATAGGTGACTGAAAGGTAGGAGAAGTAGAACATTAAGATACTAATTTGTGCAGATATCCTCCCAAGTTTGTTCAAAGCAGACTGACTACATCTGTCTAGCAAAGACTTTGTCTAGTATCTAATAGGACTGTGCATAGAGCTCACCTCAGGAGATTGATAACCACTTAACTACCATTGCCCTTTCTCAAGTGGGTATGTTTGTTCTCCATTAACTGTACTGTTTTGCCCTTACGGATTTCTTTATCCCTGCATTCACCTTTATTATTCTTATTAAGCCTTTTTTTAGTTGCTTGTGCCACCTATATTTTATTAGGCTCATGTCTGATTCAAAAGAGCAAGTGGAAGTTGATATATGTGGAAAATTATAAAACAGCAGAGCTGAATTGATTGTGTGTATGTATGTATGTATGTGTGTGTGTGTGTGTGTGTGTGTGTGTGTGTGAGAGAGAGAGAGAGAGAGAGGAGAGAGAGGGTGTGTGAGAAGAGATGTTGATGGTTCCTATAGATGATGCATTTGAAATGTGGTTAGGTGTTTTAAACATAGAAAAGGCATTAAGTCTGGGTGAATAAATATGAGGTCTAATGAAGAGGAGAAATGAAAAATATATATAAAAGATGTTAAGCACCCTTAACAAAAAAAATTTTTTTTTGGCCAGTCAGCTAGCCATCAATTTTAGGTAGAATCAGAAATTAACTCTGGGAAGTGGACTACATTACTGTGAAATCATTTTATAATATTTAACTAGTTTGTGTAAGTGAGATAATAAAAAATATATATTTTAGCCTTTGCCCTGGGTTTCTAGCCCAGAGCTCTTGAAATCCTTGTAATTTTCCAAGCGATAAGAGCACTAAAACTATCTCTTGTTTTAATATTTGTCTTTGACTTTGCCCCCTGACACAGGCCTTCTAAAACCCTTGTAAATTCCTAAGTGATTAGGGCACTAAGGAACATCTTTATTTGGCTAATGAGGTGACTTAGGGTAGTCCCCTGGATGGGGGTTGGTCTCTAGAAAGTGGAAGGCCTGATTTAAGGCTTGGAATTTTTAGCTTACCTGTTCCCCTATCTCAGAGGGAAAAATGGCAAGAAATGGAGCTAATCACACCAATGAAGGAAGTTTTTATAAGATCCCAAAAGTAGCACAGAAAACTTCTAGGTGGGTGAGCATGTCCATATTGGTGAGTGACTCACCTCAATTCCACAAAGGCAGAAGTTTCTCTACTAAGAACCTTCTTCAGATCATACCTTATATAGCTCTTTGACCATTCATTTCAATTCTTGGTCAAGTCCTTTAATAATCTGAGAAATCTAAGCACTTGTTCCTTTCCCAACACTAGTGTTCAAGGATGAGCATTGCTAGTGTTCCCACCTTTCCCTGCTCTAAAAAACAAATTGGGGAAGAGATTTCACTTTACAGTTCCTTTTGTCTCAATGTATTAATGTATTAAAAATAGTAACATTTGGTGTCTTATAAAATGCCAATATAATATTATGAAATGATATATGTGTATATATGTGTTTATATGCACACATGCATGTGTGTATATACATACATATATACATATG
The DNA here is from genome assembly GCA_021461705.1 of Cryptotis parvus. Taxonomy (NCBI): domain Eukaryota; kingdom Metazoa; phylum Chordata; class Mammalia; order Eulipotyphla; family Soricidae; genus Cryptotis; species Cryptotis parvus. The sequence goes on along the minus strand of JAJIBD010009378.1, from coordinate 19,725 downwards.
TGTACACATTACAATGCTGGGTTTTCATATGCATTGTTTTATTTAATTTTGGCAAGTTCATAATATAGGCATTATTTCTTTCTTCTGTAAAGAAAACCTGGCATTCCATAGCCTGACTTAGTTATCCATCTATCTGAGGGAAGTTTCTGAAAGCAGATACTTGGATTTTCTTTCTTTCTCTCTCTCTTTCTTTCTTTCTTTCTTTCTTTCTTTCTTTCTTTCTTTCTTTCTTTCTTTCTTTCTTTCTTTCTTTCTTTCTTTCTTTCTTTCTTTCTTTCTTTCTTTCTTTCTTTCTTTCTTTCTTTCTTTCTTTCTTTCTTTCTTTCTTTCTTTCTTTCTTTCTTTCTTTCTTTCTTTCTTTCTTTCTTTCTTTCTTTCTCTTTCTTTCTTCTTTCTTTCTTTCTTTCTTTCTTTCTTTCTTTCTTTCTTTCTTTCTTTCTTTCTTTCTTTCTTTCTTTCTTTCTTTCTTTCTTTCTTTCTTTCTTTCTTTCTTTCTTTCTTTCTTTCTTTCTTTCTTTCTTTCTTTCTTTCTTTCTTTCTTTCTTTCTTTCTTTCTTTCTTATCACACCCTGAGATGCTCAGGGGTTACTCCCTGGCTCTGCACTTCCTGACATGCCAGGAATTGAACCAAGGTTGACTGTGTTGAAGCACTCTGGACCCAGATACTCAGGTTTTCTTAGGCTAAGTTTACATGTGACTCTGAATGAACTATGTTTAGAGGATATGAAGTAGATTTTCTGAGATCTGTTTAAATTTTTAAAAAATATATTTTACCATTTTTATATTCTGACTTGCTATTAAAGGGCAAAATAACTAGTTGATATCTAATTTTTTAGGTATAATAATACCTATATAAAAGAAATATTGTCTACTTTATCAAGGCTCATTTGTGAAGAGTTCTGTCTATGCTGATATTGACTGAACTGATCATTTTGACTGCCTACAATGGTCACCTCAAATTGTGCCTAATATTAAGTAAGACAGAAGAAAACTTCAAGCAGAAACTAAAGAATCTTTGACTTTATATGACGATAAATGTCTATGTATAGTTCTTGAAAAAGATTATTATTCCATGCTACATTTGCCACCAGAGGGAGTCATATGAATGCCATAACATTGACAAAGGAAAAAGAAAAATCATTATTTCTCAGTTCTATTAATATTTAAACTCTTATTCCAAATTTGGTAGGATTCGTATCACTAGGGGAAATACTGTAGAGTTGAAACAGAAGAAACATCTTGCTTAAATTAATCACACAGGGTGAAAGAAAAGCATCATAATAAACCAATTCACACATACCAGATTTCAGCAATATGAATTTAATATTATACTGGCAAAAAATTCAAGTTGTAATCCCTTTCATTGCAAAAGCTATTATCTACTATTATCAAAGCATTAAAAAGATCATAAAATCAACAATTTTATTTCTGTTTCATTAAGCACATTTTCTTTTACTAATAAATTGTCACTACCAAGAGGACTGGCTGTCATAAGCAAGAGTGTTTTGAAAAGAATAGTCTCAAACAGTTTTATCTCTATGTATATATTTTGTTTTGTGCTAAGGGTCACAGCTGGTGACCCTACTTAGAGACTATGTGAAGTGCAGGAAATTGAACTGGTGTCAGCCACATGCAAGGCAAAGTGCTTAAACCTCTTCGCCAGACTGACTTTCCCACCCAAAACTCCGTATTTATACGTCATTTTATGAAGCCATGCTTTCTGAAACCTACGCCAATATTTAATCTTTGATAAGCTAGGGGAAAAGCAAATTCTTGAATGAATTGTTTCATATTGGCTTCTCTAGTGAAGAATAATGCAATCAGTTATTATATGACGATTTAAGAATGATTCCATCGATTCTCTGATTGACCAATATGAATAATTTCACTACTTTGTTAGAACTGATTTTAAAGATTAACCCAGATCATTTTGTTATAATATATAACATATGAAGAATGAAATTGTGACACACTTGGAAAATAGAGCTGCAAAAATTTGTTTATGCTTATCCAAATAGATTGGTCATCAAATTCAAATTTCTGTCTATATTGTTTGCCTAGTCTCTCTTTCTCTCTCTCTCTCTCTCTCTCTCTCACACACACACACACACACACACACATGCACTTATAAGACATTATTTAGACAAATTCTTTCCCTTTCTTTTGTCTCTTTGCAAGGAAAAGCAGGTTTTATATATATATGCATGTTAAAGACGAGATGGAGGAGGGATCAGACTCTGAACTATCTTTTGCAGAAGCAATGGAGCTTTTGGTCTTACTATTATTAAAATGGTCAAATTCACATAATAGAAAAAGAACTGGATCCCACGGTATGTCAAAAGATCACATGACTGCCCACCTACAAGATGGTCAGATTTCTTCATCAGGACCCTGAACGAATGAATGGTTTGATGTTCTTCGTAATCCTGGAGCAAGCAGATGCCATTGGGCTACACTTGCACGTAACAGGGACAAATGGAAACGTTACTGGAACCTACTCAAGCAAATTGATGAATAATGAGATATCAAGAAATGAATAATGGGATGATCAAGAAAAAGAACTCTGGGTTGCTAACTATGTATTTGCAGTAAATGGTTGACATCTTAGAAGAACGAGAATGAACTTGATTTCGACAATAACCTTTCCACACTTCCTTTTTTTTTTTAGGGCTCAGAATTGGAATCTGCTGGTCCATGTTTCCATCTTCATTCTGAAGACTGTAGATAGTCACTGGTTGGACATAAGTGACCTGCATATTGTTAACATAGTTTTCAAGAAAGAAGTCAGGAACAAGCAATGTACAATTTAGCCTAAATATTCTTCTGATGTTTCATCTTAGATACAGTTTCAAAATAACGTTCAAATTGAAAACTCAGAATTTCAGACAATGATTTGTGCAAGAATGAATGTTCAGGAAAGTTTTAAAATGGTAAGTATGAAAATTGTCATTATTTATAAAGCTATTTTTTTTGTTTCACTATATTTATATTGAATCTTAAAGCACTCAAGAAAAATAGCTTAAAATCAATCTCTTTGACAGTTACCTAGAGTAAACTTTATAGTGATTATAATAAGCTTAAGTTTTTGAGTCAGATTTGTTTTGAAGTGTCTATTCTGTTTCACTGACATTGGACAAGAATAATTTAATTGCCTTTGTGTTTTACCCCAATACTTTATCCACAAAATGGGAATAACAATAGCTCATTCTTTAAGTGGGGATTTTATGTGACAGGGTAGGCAAAATACAGCCAATCCTTACTAAATGTGATGAGATATTTTTTGTTATTTCCCCAAATGTAAAGAAAAAGATGAAGTTAAGTTTATGACTGCTGAATATATAAATATGCCTGGGAGCAGGCTTCTCACAAGAGCAACACAAAGAATTTTTATTAATCTTTCTTTCTATTTATTGCTATTGCTTAGTGGCAAGTGTGTTCTTTTTAATCCTGTGATGAGAAAATCATCTCAAATGAAGAAGTTATTATCCTATTGTATAATTATGCAGCCTTTTGAAAATCCCAAGAATGATATTACGTTCGTCATTATACTTTTCAGTTTTAAATATGTATGAATTAACAATAGAAAAGCTCAGTAATGCATTTTGCTTTCCATCTATTTTGTAGTGACTGAATTTGGGGCCCATTTTTAATATTTTAACGAAGACTTCATATTTTTTTGTAGCTGCTAAATTACTAACTTTGAAGTTGATATTGGTATAAACCTTATTTTGTTTCTGCAACTAAAAATTACTTGAGAAAGGTATAGGTAGTACTGAGCCTGTAGGGTACTAAGCTATCAGCAGAGTGATTAAAGATGGCAGCTGTCAGGATATCACCTGACACAGCTTGCTTAAGAAAAGCATATTAAGTAGATTGTGAGCAGCGAAGCAGTGTGGCCGCCTCCCCACCCTGCCCTTAACAAGAAGAGAATTTAAGAAACTGAGAATAGAGAGATTATCCCTTTATAAAATTTAAAAAGTAGAGAATTTTGGATTCCCTGTTAATAAAAAGGTACCTTTCCATGCAAAAATCCTTACAAAATGGGAAGAGTAGGAATAGAATAAAATCCTTGTAATTGCCTATTTCATTATTGTAAGTAGCATCTATTTCTCCATAAGATTTTATTTTTTGCTGTGCTGTGAAAATCAGCTCAGATTCAAATAGCATAATAAAAGAAACTATTCAAAGTAAAATAAAACAATTCTTACAACTTCTTTTGAGATGATAATGTAAGTGGGGAGGAGGTTAATGTGTTCAGTATTTTTCCTATATATATCTTATACAATATTCAAAAACAATTATCCTAAAGTTTGGAATTACTCTTCATTACAATTTGTTTTTCAGTATGTATTGCTTGATTAGGAGAATAAATATAAATGAGATGGATATTAATGATTTATCAAACCTTTGGTATAAAAAGTCGGAGCTACTTCTCCACTGCCCCCAAGATTGACATGCACTGAATTATAACGACTTTACAGACAAGTAACTAAATTTTTTGACTTTTTTTCCTGTGACTCTAGAGACTTTTAACTTTAACAGATTGTTTCAAGATCAGCAGTGGTGAACTTAGGATTTAGACTAGATTGATTTAACATGCCTTATCTTATTTAGAAGAGTACATGCCAACTGGATGGCAATTTGCTAATTTCTGCATTTCTGTAGTCATTTATGGACTCATTCAGCAAACATTTTCTAGGATGTCGCATCTGTTCTTTTCTCACTTCTTTTCAAGACAATTTTTCTTTCTTATCCTTTAGACTTGCCATGGAATTCAGGTTACCCAAGACTAAAAGGATCAAGGAGTTTAATGAAAGATATAGGCAAATATTAGGATGTCACATGGTATGGCAATATCACGTTCCTAAAACATAAAACATTTACAGTATTGTATGTAAACCAATGTTACCTCAATAAAAGTTAAAAATGATTTTATTTTATATAATAGAGATGGATTTCAATTATTTTAGTGTTACCTGCTCTCTTTATATTAAATGCAAAGTCGTAAGTTCTACTTCTAAGATTATTCTTGAAAATAAAAATAAGATGATTATTTTTGATGAAGCAACTTTCATCTGGTAGTGATTTTTTAAGTTCTGATTCTGTTATTATGAAATAACTTATCACCTTTAGTTTATCCTGTTACATAAAAGAAGATATTAGTTTTGCTAGAATATTCCAGCCAATATAAAATCACATTTGGAAAAATATTTTATATTTTACACACAAATACATATACTTAATTATTATTTTTGTGCACCTATTCCTCCCTGTTATTTGGTGCATGTATGCCTTTATTGACAAATAGAAACAACATATACATTTATTTGTTAGACTTTTTTTTGTTTGTTTAAGCTACAGTGGGTGATGCTCAGGGATGACTTAACTCTGAATTCAGGAATAACTCTTAACAATGCATGGGAAACCACATGGAATGCGGGAATAAAACCAAGAAGGCAATGTGCTAGCCACGCACTTCACCCACTCTACTACTCTCTCCAAATCCCAATACTTTTATTTTGTACTAGCCTGTGACTACATAAGGGAGAATAGAAAAATACCTGAAGTATTGCAAACTTTATAGTGACATTGGTCAGCTGTTTTAGCTAAAGAGAAATTTGAGATGAACATTTATTATTATTGATGATGTACTAGTCACACAGGAGTGATGACACTGGGTCTGAGCTGATCACGGTTGGCAGGTTCTTCAATATTTTAAGTACTGAAAATATCGAAAAATAAAGATGCTCAGATTTAGAGTTGTAAAGATAAAAAAAGTCTAATTGAAAAGAAAGGAACTCTCTGGCCAGGGAGTAAATCTGTAGAGGACTAAGTTACATACAGCTCCTTTTGTGGGGGTTTTATAGCAAAAAGAATGTGAGAAGAATGTGAGACTGGGCCAGAGCGATAGCACAGTGGGTAAGGCGTTTGCCTTGCAAGTAGCCCACCTGGGTTTGAATCCCGGGCGTCCCATATTGTCCCCGAGCGCTGCCAGGAGTAAATCCTGGGTGTAGAGCCAGGAGTAACCCCTGAGCATTCCCGGTGTGACCCAGAAAGAAAAAAAAGTGAGAATTTTACAGAGCAGTCTGGCTTGTTTAAAGCCTTTTAGGTTATCTTATTGCTTTGTATTGGCCTATATCTCTTAGATTCCTGTAACCCTAACATCTGGCATAGAATTTATGATCTTAGGAAATTGTTAATAACTACATTCTCAGAAAGAGTCCAGAAATCTTCAGGAATGTTTAAAAAGTGGAATGGAGACAGCTTAAATGGAGCTGCTAGCTGCAGCTGTCAATGGGAAACAGGCTTTCTCTTTCGTTAGCAAATGTTTAATAATGAGTTCACTAGGAAAAAACCTTTGAGTGGCAATATTTGCTGATCTCCATTGTGTAATTATTTTCACCAGGACTGCTTTCAGCTACCAACATCATATTACTAAATGTTGAATGGGACGAGATGCAAATAATTGGTTTTCTCAAACCAAAACTTGTCAAATTCAGTCCATCACTTATGATAACAAGTTTCTTGACCAAATCCATATTGAAATAATAAGTATTTTAAATGAAGTTTTTCCAAAAAATGATCTGAACACTTTTGCAGTAAACCGTATTAGGACATATCCTAGATCTTAGAATGAGTGCCAGGTAGGCAGAGACATAAATTACTCCAAATCCTTCTTGACCTGGAAAGCAATTCCTGCAGGTTAACACTGACATTTGTTGCTGCCATTTATGATATTTGTTGTCTATAACAATGATGGTCGAAACATCCATCTACAGTGGAGTTAATGAGTTTAAAAATATGTATCTTTTGGTTGCTGTTCACTAAAAACTAGTATTAAGTGTATTTCTTAAACTAATTCACAGACGGGATGAGTTTAAGAAACTGTTACAGCATTTTGACATTGCAACTGCTTTCAATTTTATCATCAATAAATTCATATGAAAAGTCTGTGTACACTAACAAGAATAAATCAGTTTAGGCTTTAACTATACATTTGTTTGGATTTCTAAGTTGTTAGCTCTTGCTATGATTAAAGATTGAAGATAAATCTTGAAAACATACCTTTTGCTTCATTTTGTATAAAAGCGTAAAATGAATATCATAAGCAAACATCATGAGTTTCTCAAATTTGCTTAAAAATCATTATTTTATTTTGATCAGAGGTCTTCTTTGAAACTACTTCCTTCACATTTGAGTTTATTAAGACAAAATAGAAACCATTCAGAAATTTATTGTAGTCAATCCAATATCGGTGAGATAATTTCACAAGAAGTAATTACATTTCTTGCACGAAAAACTTAAAATATTGACATCTTGTTATACAATTATTGATTATGTTATAAAAGATTTTATTTTCTAAAATAAATCATAGATTTTGGTAGCTTTTTAATTCACCAGTAAATATGGAAATAAAAGTAAAAGACAGATTTTTCACCCTGTTAACTTGAAAAGTGCTAGGCTTGGGGTTGGGGAGATGATTTAGGGGTAAAGGTGCTTGTCCTGCTTGCCACTTACCCCACTAACCCCGACTGCTGTACATGGTCCCTGTCCTCACAGCTATGAGGACATTCCTAAGCAGAGCCAGGAATAGCCCCTCAACACTACAGGGGTTAGCCCTCAAAACAAGCAAAGCAAAAAACCAAACAAACAAAAAAAAGAAAAAGTAGTAACCCAGAACATTAGCTGGCAGTCAGAGTTGTTTAATAATTAATGAACAAATAGTAAGTTAGAGTTCCCAAACAAGTATAGATAGAAACAGATCTTTTTTATAAGTCTCATGTTATTACATTAATTTTTAACAACTGTTTAAACAAATTATGATGTTAGTTAAGACACTTTTTATTTACAACTTCAAATTGCTTTCTTGGATATTAGTAATAGAAATTCATATACATCAGCTCTGAAAGTGCTGCATTTTCTTCTGGTTACTATTGGGCCTAAGGTTACTGTAAATCAAATAATTATACACAGCTATTTATAGTTTCAAACCTCTTAAAATCATCAATTAGATTCTTCACACAGAAAAAAAATTAAAATTCATTTTAACAGCATGGAAGTTTCTACATGGCAAGCACCCTCACTCACCTATCTAGCTTCATTTTATGGCAGTATGCTTTAGACATGCCAGTCATGTTTTTGTTTCTTGATAAGTCAAGAATGTCCTCACCTTAGAGACTTAATAGTCTTTCTGTACAAATCTTTCCACAGCTGATTCTTTATCCTTTGAGATTTCAGATTATTATTACTTTCTAAGGTCTTTCTCCTAACGAGTGGCTCATCAAGACTGCCTTTCATGACACTATTCAATACCTAAAACTACCTTGGTTATTTGTTGATTCACTTGGTATCTCTCTTCCTCCCATTACAAATGCATGCTGCACTGGAAACCTATTTCTTGCTCACATTTGTATCCTTAAAACTGTTCTGGGAAGAATCTCATCCAAGATGTAAATTAGCCAGTGGAGGCCCTTTTGTCACAAAAAATATCTTCCTGTGAAAATGAACTTTTACTGTTTTTTTTTTTTTTTTTTTGGGTCACACCCGGCAATGCTCAGGGGTTTCTCCTGGCTCTGCACTCAGGAATTACTCCTGGCGGTGCTCGGGGACCATATGGGATGCCGGGATCGAACCCGGGCCGGCACAGGCCGGCAGACTGCAGAGTGTGGCAAGCTACCCGTGTCATATTTGATATACCAAAAACCAGTAACAATTATAGACCTCATTCTCATGACCTGAAGGAATAGTCTGAGGTTCTTCATGTTCCTGGAGAGAGTAGATGTCCTTGGACCACACTAGCATGTGACAGAGAATATGGAGATGTTACTGGTGCCCACTTAAGCAAATCAATGAACAATGGGAAGACAAGTGATACAAGTGATATATATATATATATATATGTTTTATATATATATCACTTATATAGATAAGTGATTTATATATATATAAAACATGCCTCATGTTTGATATGTATATATCAAATCAATGAACAATGGGAAGACAAGTGATACAAGACAGTGTGTGTGTGTGTATATATATGTATACATATATATATACACACACATATATATATCAAACTAATAGAAACCAACCATGTCCCAGAAAATAAGATGGTAAATGAAAGAACTGAGAGTCTACCTGCTACCAAGAGTATCCCACCTGCACAGCAGAGCCTGGCAAGTTACCTGTGGTGTATTTGATATGCCCAAAACAGTAACAATAATAGTCTTCATGTATCTCACAGTGATATATCTATATCTATATCTATATCTATATCTATATCTATATCTATATCTATATCTATATCTATATCTATATCTATATCTATATCTATATCTATATCTATATCTATATCTATATCCATATCTATATCCATATCCATATCTATAGCTATAGCTATATAGATATATAGATATATCACTTGTATCACTTGTTGTTCATTGATTTGCTCGAACAGGTGCCAGTCAGTAATGTCCTCATTTGTCCCTGTTGCATGCTAGTGTAGCCCAATGGCATCTGCTGACTACCGAACACAATGAGGCTCAAACTGTTTGTTCAGGTCATGGGAATAAGGTCTATTATTGTTACTGTTTTTAGCATATCGAATACCCCTCGGGTAGCTTGCCAGGCTCTGCCCCATGTATCTGTCTGTTTCATGGTAGACAACCCCAAAGCAGTTAATAGGCATGTCCACTGGACCTCCAAACGGGACCGAGGTGGGGAAAGGGACACCAGCTCCATCTGCAGGGAAGTCCAGTGACTTTATAAATTGTATAAGTATAATTTATTTTTACTTAGAACTAGAGACTTTATTATGCCTATAGGAAGATTTGGAAAGTCAAGAAGTTAAGGGTCAGGCTCCTAGAGATGAGATCCATTCTTTAATTAGTTACTTTGGCAAAATAGCCTAATTGATGGAGCTCACTGTATTGATTTTAGATGAACCAAATTACATGAAAATCATATAGAATTAATTTTTGTATGTGAACATTTCCTTGTTCACATATTTGAGCAGTGCTATTCACAAAGCCTGGCTGAAATCTGGCATATATGATTTCAGTATACTTTGAAGGGTTCATTGGGCTTCAGTTTTCAAATAGTAATAGGGCCCCAAAATACCAACATGATTTGTCACTCACTTTATGTCCTCTGTTTCATTCATGGTATAGGATATATCATATGGGTTTAGATGTATATTTCATTCTATGTTGGTTTGAAAAAATGCTTTTAACAGATGACATTCATAATAAATTCTGTCTCCTATAAGTTTCATCAGTAAATACTGGATGAGAGCCTTCTATGAGACTATATTACCTACACGGCAGAGCCTGGCAAGCTACCTGTGTTTTATTTACTTGTTATGCCAAAAACTAGTAACAATTATGGTCCTCAGTTCCATGACCTGAAAAATGTTTTTTGGGGCTCTTCCTGTCCCTGGATCAAGCAGATGCCCTTGGGTTGCACTTGCTTGTGACAGGACTAATGGAGATGTCACTAGTGCCCACTCGAAGCAAATTGAAGAACAATGGGAAGACAGTGATACAGTGATATTCCAGACTATGAAAAAATATTATATATCCTACTTTTTATTTTTGTTTTGGGAGTGCACACCAGTGAGGCTCAGGGCTTATTCCTAGTTCTGTCCTCAAAGATCACTACTATTTGGCTTGGGGTCCATAAGGAGTGGTGGGGATTGAACCTGGAGCAGTCACATGCAAAATAAGTCCCTACCCACTGCCCACTGTGCTATCACTTCCACCCATGTCTGCCATTTTCTATTTTTTAATTTTAAACCTTATAATAAAGAATAATGTGAAAGCATTACTTCTAGAAAATCTACTTTCAGTGCATAACATTACCTTATCTCCTATAGCTTTCTAGTGATTAGTAGGCTGGTCATGTCATTTTCGCTTGGTTTGGTTTGCCATTTGGGTCAAACTTTGCATTGGTCAGGGTAGTTGTTTCTGGCTCTTTGCTCTGAGACTACTCCCTGTAGTGTAAGGGATTGAATTGGGCCTCTTGCATTCAAAGTATCCACTCAGCCTATTGACCTATCACAAGACCCTAAGCTTGCTGCTTTGGCCTCTGTGCATTATATTTTATATGAATGAGTATATAAGCATATACAACTCTATTTCAGTGTTTTGAAACATATACTGCAAACATATTTTTAGCAAATATTTACTCTAATAATTGTAGTCACTATAAGATAATGGTTTTATATGAATTATGTGATGAATGTGCAGTACATTAATCTTTTTAGGGCTTTGATATTTAACTTTTCTAATGTTTTTTTGAAATCTAGCATTTAAGAATATATTCATATTTCATGTAATAGCAATGCCTTTGGGACTCATAGAAGAGCTGGGAATTCCTATGTGATTTTTCTGGAGGGATGGGGATGTGGAAGAGAATTTGATTTGCACCTGGCAGTGCTCAGGAGTTACTCCTTGTTCTGTGTTCAGGGATCACTCCTGGCAGTGCTCAAGGGACCAAATGAAGTAGCAAGAATCAAACCAGGGTTGGTTTAGTTCAAGCAAGCTTCTTATATGTTGTAATATTTCTCCAGTCACCTATGTGATCTTTTTGATTGAGATAAATTAGTTTAAAAGATTGTAAGACATTTACATGCTTTTGGAGTCCTAAATGGTTTCAACACATAATATGCCTGATAAAAATAGTGAAAAGAAGGGCTGGAGAGATAGTACATGGGTTAGGTACTTGCCCTGCATGCAGCCAAACCCCAATTCTATCCTTGGCATAGCTTATGTTCCCTGACAGGAGTGATCCATGGGTACAGAGCCCAAAGTAAGCCTCAAGCATTGCCAAATGTGGTCCAAAACAAACAAAAAAAGGAATAAATGGTATATAACTAGAACATTCTACTTATTTTTTATAGTTGTCACAGAAGCAATTTTTATATTCACCATGTCCAAGATGTAAAATATAAAATCTAAAAATGCTTCTTCCACACCCCTGTCTGCCACAGTACAGGAACAACCTCACACATTACTGAGGGCTACTCTTATCTCCTCCATGTTCTCCTTAATTAAAATGAAGCAACTGAAAAGCTTACCAGAAAATAGTCTTTGTGTGTCTTGGTGGTGCAAAAATGCTTTCCATTATGTATTGCGTGAATCAGTGAAGATCACTAACTACTAAAGAGGTGCTTTAACTTTTGATATGCAAGTTTTTATGTTAGCAATGAGCCTTTCCATAAAAATATCAGATAATATTTAGTGGCTTTTTCTCATGAAGAAGAGTTTCATGTACAGAATGGACAATTACAACTCAATAATGAAATTTGCTTTCTCTGTGTGCTCCAAAATTTCATAATTAATTTTACTACTTCACATAGCTGCTTATCTGGCAGTGCTCAGGGCTTATTCTTGGCTCTGCACTCAGGGATTACTCCTGGTGGTGTTCAAGGGACCATATGGGATGCCAGGGGTTGAACCTGGTTCAACCATGTGCGAAGCAGACTACTCACTGCACTATTGCCCTAACTCCAATATATGATTTTTGTTCAAATGTGCTATAATTGTTAGTTTTCTTAATAAAAAGCAAAATAAATAAAGTTATTTATTTAAAAATGTCTCTGGTATAGGAGACACATACAATATTGAAGAAATGGGAGGAATAATTGAAAATGTTTGAGGGTCGTATTATCAGGATGTATAGTAAGTTGACTCTAGTGAAGTGATGTAAAAACTTATGTAGTCAGTTTTCTTTGCATCAGGTTAGTGATTTTTATTATTAAATGATTAACTGAATTATTATATGACAAGGAACTTAGGACTAGCATAATATGTGCTCATTTTATTGTACAATTATTTCCACAATCAAGAAAATTTACACATCACCTCTTCAGATAGTCAGCATTTTTTCAATTGTGAGAACACATAAATCTTAATATATTTCAAGAACAGAATAAATTATTGTTACCTGTAACAATAAATTATATGTTATAATTGTACATTTAATTGTATAGTATTATATACTAGATCTCCACTTACATAAATGAAACTTTGGATCCCTTTGACAATATTTTACCATTTTCTCCTTCCCCGACTTAGTAACTACTATTACACTCTGCTTTCATAAGACTATTTTAAGTGTCTATGGAATCATTCAGACATTATCTTTCTGGGTCTAACTCATCACACACACATATACACATTCACACACACACTCGCAACTACCTTTTTTGTTCATTTTGGGGTCACACCCAGTAGTTCTCAGGGCTTTTTCCTTACTCTGTGTTCAGGAATAATAACTTGTGGAGCTTGGGGAACCATAAGGGTTGCTCAGGGTTGAACCTGGGTCTGCTGCAAGCAAGGCCAGAATCCTGCTCACTGTGTTATCTCTGCAGTCGCTATCAACAACTTCTTGAACCACTCATCCATAGTTGGGCATTTGGGTTGTATCCACAGCTTGGCTATTGTACTAAGCAATGAAATAAACATAGATGTGCATATATCCTTTTGGACTATCGTTTTGTGTGTTTTGGGGATAGATGCCAAGAAGCAATATCTCAGGGTCATAAGGAAATAGATCTCTGTATTGATTTCTGTAGACATTCAACCAAAGAGCATTCCTGCCAGCAGTGGACCAGGGTTCCTTTCTCACCACAACCCCATCAATGCAGGCTTTTCCCAGATTTTCAAATGTGCCATTCTCAACACTTGAATCGAATTTTGAAAGTGTGAGGGAAGTGCTCAATTTCTTTCTTCAGCCTATGAATATCCAGTTTACAAATACCATTTATTGAAGAGACAATCCTTGCTTCATCTTGTGTTCATGTCATCCTTGTTGAAGAACAGCTGATTGTCAATACATGAGTTTATTTCTGGATTCTCTGTGAACCCATTTTGATTTTGTAGAGTTTTACCATGGAAAGTGCCTTTTGCTAATAGACTATGCCTTAAAATAATTTAGCATTGTCTACAATACATAGAACCTCACTGTAACATTTTTTTTTTAAATATAGACTACTCCCTACTTGAGTTGACTCAATCAGTTTTGGAGACAACTCGTTTTTGGCCACACTTTGAACTACTCATCAGCAAATGGTGAGACTCGATAGAGTTTGCAAGTGACCAAGGATGTTCTGAACTTTTGGGGAGTAAAGAAGTGACCTCCAAAACCAGTCATATTTCTCATTACTATGAAATCTAGTTGTTTTATCCATTGAGAACATACAAAAGTGTTTATTATGAATTTCTGACTCTCATTATTCTATTTCAAAAAGCACAAAATGTGCTAATTTTGTTTCTAACTAATAAATCTACCCAGGGAATCTCTTTCCACCCTTACATTTCTATAAAGAGAAATATTATGTATGCTGATTGCTTGAAAACAACTATTCAGGCCACTGTATAAACATTATGTAACAACCAAGGTGATGCTATAGATTTTATTGTCCTTTGTCTAAAACTTTTTTAGTTCCATACAAAGCACCAATTTATATAAATCTTTTACTATTTGTTTGATGACACCTGACACTGGCAGCACAAAAAATAGGTAAATAAATTCCTTTCTTTCAAAAGTAGTAATTTAGTAAGAAAGGCAAAGCTTTAATACAGAAGTTACAATGTATGGTAGTAAAGGCTATGATATAAATATCTGTAAATGCTTAATGGAGGGAGTCCTCACAGATATGAGTTTTCCATGGCTTAAAGTAACAAGGATACAAGAGTTGTAGGTGCAGTCTGAAGACAGTAAGAGTTAGTTGGACATTGTAAGGGATGGTAATGGAGAAGAGACATGGTTGGGAATCTGCAGCAGTGTTTTCATGGACCAGATTATATCACTCGTTTCAGTGATCCAAAATCAACCGTGAGCAAGTTGATTCTCTCTTTCTGGTTAAAAGAGAAAATTTTTAACTAGAAGTAGGATTCTGTCAGACTGTATTCAAAACCAAAACCAAAAGAATAAAAAGTTTCCAAAAAATTTTGGAAAAAACGTTGTCCACAATATAAACTTTTCCACATCACAGAGTTCTTGTCAGCTTTAAAATTCTTTTCCGTAGTTTTAGAAAAATGTGATCGCTGCAGCCATTACTGAAACTTCAAACTAATTTTTTTCTTTCTGACCTTTAGAGAGATTTATATTCTGTTTGGGGGATTGTTTTGTTGAGGGGGGGGGTGTTTGTGCCACACCTGGCCATACTCAGGCGTTAGTTTCTTCTGGCTCTGTACTCAGGAATTACTCGTGGTGTTGCCAGGGATCAAATCTGGGTCAGCCATGTGCAAGCTAAGTACCTCCCCACTGGGCTCTCTCTCTAGCCCCCAATAATTTTAATATTTGTCTTGGCCTGGGACTAAATAAGTGAGACTTTAGGTATTGTTCTAAAAGTCTAAACAATATCTGAACAATATCTGAAATATTGCAAAATTTATCATGACATTGTCAACGTTTTTATGCTAAAGAAAATTGGAATTAACATTTATTATATATGTGCAAGACAAGAATGTTACCCACTCTACTACTTTCTCCAGCTCCTGATATTTAGGAAGGAAATTATACCAATTTGAACCTGAATGAGACCCTAGAAAAGCCCCCTGATTTATTTTCTACGTGTTCCTAGGGGCTGGGTGGGGAATGGAAAATGGAATAAAGTCACGCTTGACTGGAAAGCCAGGGCCGTAACCGGTCTGCACTTGCACGGCTCTGTCAGTTTGCTCTGGTTTGTGAGAGCACGTCAAATGGAGGCTGCTGCTCGCTTCCCTTGCATTATGTGTACGACAGAAGATTCCATTAGGACAAATGGATAGTTAAATGAACTCTGATATTCCTGGAGGGGAAAAAATAGAATAAAGTTTTATTTGATTTGGACTTGATTTTTTTTCATCTACACCATCCTCAGTATGAGAGTGATTTGTTTGACAATGGATTCTCATCGTAAAGGCCAATCTTATATGCAGGCAAAGCAGCTCGGAAACAAGGCACATTTTATTGTAATGTAGCTTGTAATTCTAACAGTCATCTGCTTTATTTTCTATGAATATGAAAACCATTTTTTTTATCCTACATTCACTTAATAGACTAAGCTGAAAATACTCAAATCCAGGCTACTTCTGTGAGTGAAGTGAGGAGTGAGCTTTCTCAAGCAGTGCTTAGCAGTTCCATGTACCAATATCAGTGGTATTAGGTCTGTTTGTGAAGATCTAAAGGCTTACTAGAACCCAGAGATGTGCATACTGACATCCCATGGTGCAGAAGACAGCATGGCTATAACTGGCTACACGCAGGGCACCATGCTGTGCCATAGAGTGACTATAACACTCCTTATGAGCTCTAGTTCTTCGCGGTTTCTCAAGCTCAACTCTTCTGAATCTTGCGATATATTGTACATGCTTGGATAACTACATTGACTAGAAAAATAACAGCAAAAATTTTAAAGTACATTAGTTAATAGATTTGGCTAACCTTCAAGGTATCTATACTGAATTTTAAAGAATTTTTTTAGTATTTTCCCAGAAATTCTATTCTGAAGTTGACTATTTTAACAATCTAATAAAGTCTGCCCTTCTTCCACTATTTAATTTGAGCTTTATAGATTTGCTGCTAGAGGAAGCAGCAAGGGAATATAATTGTTTTATTCAAGAAAGTAGTCTCCAGAGTCTTTTTTATCTTTTAATTTAAAGAAGGTATATTTCTAATATAAAAATAATGTGCAACATAAAACTTTGCAATTGATCCTAGAGATGATTAAATTTAATTTGGCTTTTCATTGTACTATTTTAAATATGGAAAAGAATTCATTAACATAAGTCTTTTTTAGAAATATGTAAACTTTTTAGGACTTCCTCATGGAAAACAGTGGGTAGATCAACTGACAGAAATTAAACTGGTCTTAACATGAACACTATTATTGTTTTAGTCCTTGAACCAATAAAGGCATATCTTTGCACAATTGCCTGGCTTTCATAATCATATAGGATTTTCTTTTGTTTTAATGTAATGCCCCAAACTGTTTCTAAAGAACCAGAACAGAGGTTTGAAAAGACTACTAGAAAATTTTATTATTACAAATTATTAAAACACATGTTTCTGAACCACTCTGTAGTTACTCCAAGGGATATCATTGTTTACTTTATTTTATGCCTTTTTTATCTTGCAAACATATAAAGATTGAGTCACATTGAAATAAATTTCACCGTTCTTCAGATATATAGTATTTGATATAGGCAAAGTATGGATCAAGATGGAGCACATGAAGTGTTTCAGTAATAATCTCTCTGATATATTTTTAGAAAGAATACACTTTAAGATAAGTAACTTCATGCGTCCCTTAATTTAGTCAACAAATTTAAATTTTGAATATTTGCTAAATATAGCTCTGGCTGCTGGGGTTCAGCAATCAATGAACAAAATAGATAAAAGTTCAAACCAAAAAAGGGATACTTATTTTAGTGAGGAAAGCAAAGCTTCATTTTATCTTAAATAAGAGAGGGAATGTATAATATGGCAGATGGTGGAAAGGACTCTCTGAAGAAAGCTGAAGCAGCTAGAGGAAATGGAAAAACAAGCAGTGGAATAGATTCTATTTTATATGAGATGCTCAGAAAAGATTTTTGATCATAGAATCTAGTGAGCATAACCCTCCAGGAAACGAGATAGACTTAAGTACAAAATGGGCATAAGTATTATCAGATAATGAAAATCACAAAAGCAAAGTCCCATGTAAATGTGTTACTTTCAAATATTCCAAAAAAAGAAAGTGAGATAGAGATAAAGTTTGTCATGACAGTCAAAGAACTGAGAATAGGTAGACCTGGGATTTGAGTTTGGAGAAAGATTTAGGAAGTGTTAGAAAGCTTATTAAAGAGCATTCTATGCAAAACCATTTCTTAAAAGAGCCCATCCTTGGTATGTTGTAGAAGCAGCAGAAAGGTCAGTGTGTTTGAAAAAAAATAAAACAAGAGAATCCAGTGGATCTACTAGAAGACAACCTGTGAAAATGGCATGAAATGTGGCTGAAGAGGATCACAGATTGTATTGAGTCTAGAAAGCTATTGTGGGGATTTTGTACTATATTCTTTTTTTTTTTTTTTTGCTTTTTGGGTCACACCCAGCAATGCTCAGGGGTTTCTCCTGGCTCTGCACTCAGGAATTACTCCTGGCGGTGCTCGGGGGGACCATATGGGATACCGGGGATCAAACCCAGGCCAGCATGGGCCGGCCGCGTGCAAGGCAAACGCCCTACCCGCTGGGCTATCACTCCGGCCCCTGTACTATATTCTTTTGGCGTGGTGATGATTACACATGGTTATGGTGTGCAGGCATTGACACTACTTTTGTTTCTGGGGGGGTCACGTACTATTGCACTGTAGATCACAAGTGGTTGTGGATCTGGTGGCCACATTTGTGGCACTGGATATTGCATTTAACAGTGCTGGGGATCACATTTAATGATTTAGGCAGCTGGGGATCAAAATTACTGTCTTACATGTACACAACAGATGCTCTGAATACTACTGAGTTATATCTCTATATCCCTAGATCTAATTCTAAGTGAGGAATTGAAGCAGAAGAATAATATGATTTTATTTATTTTCCTGCAAGATATTCTAGCTTCTGTGTAGGTCAAGATTCTTTAGAAATGACTATAGTGCCAATCAGGAAATCATTTGATAAATTACTTCGATAGTCTAGAACCAATGGAGAAGACAGTATTTGAGGGAGGTATGGGGAACAACTGAAATCTAAATATATTTTGAAGGAAAAAAGTCAAGATTTACTGATGAATGACAGCCAATATTATGGTGAAACTCTAATAGAAAATTATAATAATAATATAGTCAAAGAAAGCATGTTTAAATTGATTCACTAAGAGTGATGCCTGCATTAAAAATCTGCATTTCTTTAATGTGAATAATTCTAGTTTCTCTTGCTAATACCATTTTTTGTTTGACCTAAATAACGTTGCCTAGAAATTACTCACTCAGCCTTCATTTATTCCAAGAAGGCTTGATCAATATCTTAGATCTCTGCAGGATGTATTTATAGAACATTGTATATCACCTTTTGTTGCAGTAAACTGCACTATGCTTGATTATTTTTACATTATGAAAGCATCCTAAGTCCTATTATCCACAAAGTAGAATCTAGTCTTTACATGACATTTTTACTAATTTAAACATTTATACTCACATAAAAGACATTGTGTATTATTATCAAAAATAGGGTAGGTGACCCTACCAATTTAAGAAAGATGAAAATAGCAATTGTAAAAATATGTAAATGAGAGTGCCTACATAAAGCATCTAGAAGAAAATTGTCTTGAATTATTAAATTTTATGTATTATCTCATTTCACCATTTGTTTCTTATGTTCTGTTTACTTTAAGTCAAAGAAATTATATTAAGTTAGATGGCGGCAAATTATTATTATTATTATTATTATTATTATTATTATTATTATTTTTTGCTTTTTTGGGTCATGCCCGGCGCCCAGGGGTTATTCCTGGCTCTGCACTCAGGAATCACTCCTGGCGGTGCTCAGGGGACCATATGGGATGCCGAGGATCGAACCCAGGCCGGCATAGGCTGGCCGTGTGCAAGGCAAATGCCCTACCCGCTGGGTTATCTCTCCGCCCCACAAATTATTTGTTCTTCAAAGAAGGCGAAACATTTTTTCCAGTTACATTGATAAAGAGTATGAATTAAATGATAAAGACTATATGCATGAAATTTGAATCCTTTACCTGATGGAATAAAA
>JAJIBD010009377.1:0-58414 GCA_021461705.1 Cryptotis parvus | reverse complement strand
TCTAGCACCCTAGTTAAGTGTGGTACCTCAACAAATAAATTAAAGAATTCCACGCACTATTTCAATTTGAACTAATATCCTTGAAAAATCACATTATTACAAGTTTTTAATAAATACAGTAAGAATAGCTGGCATTTTACTAAAATACTGCATTTTGGCTATGGAGTTGAGTCCGTAGTTTCCTTTTCGTTTGCTTTCTGCCTCGGTACAGTTGCTCAAGTATAATGCTCGATGAAGCGAACACTTTCATAGATACCATGTAAAAACTATTAATATGTGCCTCCGTACAGAAGCATCTGGAAGAACTGGATCATATAACCAAAAGTTACTTAAGAAAAAGCTCTGCTTTTTGTAAAACTTTTAAAACACAGAAGAAAACCAAAGACATCTTTCCATACAGAACTCCCGCTAGAAACGCTGTCGATATACACAGCCTTGCTATTACATTTGCTTTACCAGCAGATTTTTTAGCAAGTCTGGTCGGATGATGCTATTATGGCGATAAATAACAACAAAATAATTAATGTTTCCACAGGTTTAAAAGATTTCTTTTGAAAAATAATCATAATTTCAAATTATATTATAATGTAGTTTATACAATTTAAAAGGGAGGGAAAAAAAGGGGGAAAAAAAAAAAAAAACCTTTTGAAGCCTCATTTGTAAGATAAGAGAAAGAGCAGCCCGGGCCCCAGGGGTGGAGAAATTGGCTGAGTGGTAACACTTAAGTCACAAGACTAAAATGAAGTATTTACACCTTTCTGGGGAAAAGTACCAAATACCTTTTTTAAAAGAAGAAAAGAAAGTAAAACGACAAACCAAACAAAAACCCCAATCTCTAGAGCATTCCTTGGCGTGCAAAGTCAGCAGGAAATGATTATCCGTAATGGCGACAGTTTCTCGATGAATCTTGGAAGCATCCAAAGCAGAGGGCGGTCATCGGGCTGCTGGGTCAGGTTCCTGACCGAACTGAGGGTCAGCGCTTGTTCCCTGTAGAACACCTCCGGCAGGTCCTGTTCACCTTAGTGCACGTGCAGGCGGTCGCGGCGAAGGGGCTAGGAGCGGTAATCCCTTGCGCACCGTGTGGGCCATCCAGTTCACCTTCGTAGTCCAGCTTTCCCTGAGAGCCTCATCGAATTTCTGCTTAAACTGCTTGAGCGCCTCTTCTTCACTCTTCCCTAAGGCAAGAGAATCCTAACAAAGAGAAACACAGTGGAGTTTATCCGTCTTCCCCAGGGACTCTGAATGCCAGAGGCTGGGGCTGGCTTGGCCAGGTGCCTCCGAGCCGCTGCCAAGCACGAACGTGGGCATTTGGTTAAGGGCTGGAGAGACGGTACAAGGGTCAAGGCCTTGTATACGGAGGTCAGAGCGACAGCACGGCGGGGAGGGCGTTTGCCTTGCACACGCCAATCCAGGTTTAATCCCCAGCATCCCATCTGGTCCCTCAAGCACCGCCTGGAGTAATTCCTGAATGCAGAGACAGGAGTAACTCCTGAGCATCGCCAGGTCTGACCAAAAAAAAAAAAAAAATAAAGCAAGAGAAAAAAAGAGGCTTGTATATAGCTGATGCCAGTTCAATCCCTGGCACTGCATGGTCCCCACCAAGCACTGTCAGGAGTAACCGAAAGCACAGAGCCAGAGTCACACCACACGTGCCAACAGGACGAAGGATGAATTCTCCAGGTGACAAAACCACTGCTCTGAATGTTTGTTGTTTTTGCTTTTTGGGTCACACCCGCCGTGCTCAGATGCGATGCCAGGGCTGAACCCAGGTACTATTGCTTCAGCCCCTGAATGGTTTTTGAGGAGGAAATAAATGTCCGACTGTAGCCCGAAGACTACACAGCCGACTGCCTGGACACGCACAGGAAAACAACTGGCTGGCTTTGCCCTGAACACCTGAGCCGGAGCAGGCAGGTGTCCAGCTGGGCCCCGTGTCCACTCCGCACACAAAGGGACATGTACCTTAAGGTACTGGATATCCTTGGCTTTTGCCCTGAACACCTGAGCGCGAGCAGGCAGGTGTCCAGCTGGGCCCCGTGTCCACTCCGCACACAGAGGGACATGTACCTTAAGGTACTGGATATCTTTGGCTTTGCCCTAAACACCTGAGCGGAGCAGGCAGGTGTCCAGCTGGGCCCCGTGTCCACTCCGCACACAGAGGGGCGTGTACCTTAAGGTACTGGATATCTTTGGCTTTGCCCTAAACACCTGAGCGGAGCAGGCAGGTGTCCAGCTGGGCCCCGTGTCCACTCCGCACACAGAGGGACATGTACCTTAAGGTACTGGATATCCTTGACCGATGTCAGCTCAGGGAGGCCAGCGGTGAGCATCAGTGCAAAGAGAGTGATGAAGAGATTCCCGTGCCGGCGTAGGGTCAGGTAGGCGTCCTCACAGCACTGCCGAACCTGGACACAGCAGGCGGACAGCGGCGCCAGGCGGAGGGAAGGACGGTGAGAGGCAGAGGCGCGCAGGACAGCGCCAACACCCCGCTGCTCTCAACGCTCGTTTCTGATTTTAATGCCTCTGAAAATTGTCTCAGGACTAAAATTTACAGAAAAAGAACCTCGAGTATCAGTTTACACCGAAACAAAAATCAGCTGAAGAAGGGCCAGAGAGCGTAGCACAGGGGCCTGCAGGCAGGCAGCTCACCCTGCGTCGAATCCCAGCAGCACATACGGTCCCCCCGCGCCCCCAGAAGTGATCCCCTAAAGCGCCAGTCAGAAGTAGGCCCTAATTACCACCAGGTGTGGCCCACACCCAGCACAACAAAAAATTCTATAATAGAAGGCAATGACACTTGACCTTTTGTTTTATGGGAGAATAAGAAGGCTCTAAAGGAACTGGCGATTAAACTCCAAGGGAATTTCAGAATCTACCTGGACGCAGGGTCGTCTGCTGTCCCTCCAGAGACCAACGCCTTTAATGCCCGAGTCAGAGGCAGACAGTTCTTAAGTCACACGCCTCCCCTGCCCTCTGCCTCCTGCTCTCTCCTCTATAACAGTCTTTCTGGGGGACATCAGATTTGTCTCCTAATTCCTGCTTTGTTTTCAGGAGAGCTCAGGGATCACTCCTGGAGGGATCAGGGGCTAGAGATGGTGGCCACGATCGAACCCAGGCCAGCAAAGTGCCCTGCTCACCGCACCCTCACTGCCGAGGAGAAAGCCACGCTCAGGGGCCTCTTAACTGAAGCGGTGACCGTCTGATAAGTATAAGACAGTATGAAGTGGTCACATCACTTACCTCTAATCAGAAACCCCGAAACGTAGTCTTGCTCTCATTTAAGATGAAATAAAGATAAGGGAAGGAATGTGGCAGGAAAATGTAAGCAGCAGCCATAGACGCGGGACCTTGAAATCTCTCGGACTCAGGGCTCCCTGACAGGGCAGGCAGAGCCCTGTCTGTCTTCGAGCTTCACCAAACCCCCGGACAGGCGAAGGCAGCAGGCGCTGATGCTGGCTCCAGCCCCCACCACTGTAGTCTCTTTTCTCACCCCGCCGAACTCGACCCGGGTCCAAGTGGCAGATACCCCCAAATTCCTCCTGAAAACAGATTTTTCTCCCCAGAGTTCCATACACCAGCTACGAGGATGCCAGAGCAGCTGGCTGGTCACCCGAATTCCGACACTAGGGAAGACTCACCGGCCAAACTTCTCCGTGTTTCCTGTTTTTCCTTGTTGAATCAGCGTGAATGAAATCGTAGGTAAGAATGAAAGGCACCCGCCTCCCTTTTTAATGCCAAATTTGGACTTGAAATTCCCAAGAATATGTCCAAAAGTCGATGTGGAAGAGCTGAGGGAAAACAAAAGGGGATTTGATCTCCTCGCTGTCCTGGCAGGACAGAAGAGGAAGAGCCGGCAGCGCAGGGCAGTGCAGGGCAGAGCAGAGCAGGGCAGCGCAGGGCAGCGCAGGGCAGAGCAGGGCAGAGCAGGGCAGAGCAGGGCAGAGCAGGGCAGAGCAGGGGCAGAGCAGAGCAGAGCAGAGCAGAGCAGCGCAGGGCAGCGCAGGGGCAGGGCAGCGCAGGGCAGAGCAGGGCAGAGCAGAGCAGGGCAGAGCAGGGCAGAGCAGGGCAGAGCAGGGCAGAGCAGGGCAGAGCAGGGCAGAGGCAGGGCAGAGCAGGGCAGAGCAGAGCAGAGCAGCGCAGGGCAGACAGGCAGGGCAGAGGCAGAGCAGGGCAGAGCAGGGCAGGCAGAGCAGGAGCAGGGCAGGGCAGGGCAGAGCAGAGCAGAGCAGCGCAGGGCAGCTAGGGGCAGGGCAGCGCAGGGCAGAGCAGGGCAGGGCAGGGCAGGGCAGAGCAGGGCAGCCGAGGGCAGAGCAGGGCAGAGCAGGGAGCAGAGCAGGGCAGAGCAGGGCAGGGCAGGGCAGGGCAGGGCAGGGCAACGCAGGGCAGCGCAGGGCAGGGCAGGGCAGAGCAGGGCAGGGCAGGGCAGAGCAGGGGCAGCGCAGGGCAGAGAGGCAGGGCAGAGCAGGGCAGAGCAGGGCAGAGCAGGGCAGGGCAGGGCAGGGCAGGGCAGGGCAGGGCAGGGCAGGGCAGGGCAACGCAGGGCAGAGTAGGACGGGGCAGGGGCAGGGCAGGGCAGAGCGGGCAGGGCAGGGCAGGGCAGGGCAGGGCAGGGCAGGGCAGGGCAGGGCAGGGCAGGGCAGGGCAGGGCAGGGCAGGGCAGGGCAGAGCAGAGCAGAGCAGAGCAGCACAGGGCTGAGCAGGGCTGAGAAGGGCAGAGCCCCTCGCGGCCCCAGGCCCCAGAAAGCTTCGCTCTCGGCACAGCTCTGTGTGCTGCTAATAGGCACAGGTTTCAGGCTTACACTTTGCTTTTATTTATTTACTATTTTTCTTTTTTTGGGTCCTAACCGGCAATGCACCGAGGTTCCTCCTGGCTCTGCACTCAGGAATTACTCCTGACGGTGCTCGGGGACCATATAAGATGCCGGGATCGAAAGTGGG
Organism: Cryptotis parvus; assembly: GCA_021461705.1. Lineage (NCBI taxonomy): Eukaryota > Metazoa > Chordata > Mammalia > Eulipotyphla > Soricidae > Cryptotis > Cryptotis parvus. The sequence continues at coordinate 53,476 of JAJIBD010009377.1, read as the reverse complement.
TCAGCCACATGCAAGGCAAACATCCTCTCCGGCTGTGCTATCACTCCAGCCCTGGGCCTTCATAATTCTTTGTTGTGGGGGTCGCCTCACCTACTAAGGGTACTTGGCCACCACCCCCGCGCGCAGGCACGCACACACACACACACACACACAGACACACACAGACACACACACCCCCCCTCACACACACACACACGCACACACACACACACACACCCGCACACACACACACCCCACACACACCCCGCACACACACCCCCTACACAGTTCCCCGCAGTGCTCACCTGCCCCGTTTTCCTGACCATGATGTTGTCACTGTGTCTGTCACCGATCCCAAGGACGTAAGAAGCTACACAGTAGCCCGCACAGGACAGAGTAAACTCCTCAATGGCTCGATCCAGGTCTTCCCTGCAGAATAGAAAATAATAAAAACGAAACAAAGCTTTTAAAAGTCCACCTGCAGGGAAAGAAACCAGCCACATAGCTGCTGACGTGCCTCTGTCCCCGTGGGAGCAGCAGGGAGGAGCCCAGCGGGCAGGGAGGGCGCCGGCCAGCACAGCAGTGTGTCCTGGGCTAGAGGTTACATCTGCGTCCCACAAGGTCACCCTCGTTTCTCCAGGATACGGGCTGGAACCCTTTTGGCCTACACCTAGTGTAATTTGGCTAATTAGTTCTTACACTTCACTGAACTCGCTGGCTTAACTCAGAAGCACATACAGAGACGCCCCCAGAGACAAGACTCTAAGATACGATCACAATTTGGAAGATGGATCTTAGATGCTGATCCTGCCAATAACGAAACTTAAGCCTGGCGTCAAAATCTTGCGTGAAAAACACTTGCAGAGAAGCCCCTCCTTGAAAACGCCCTCCAGGGCTGGAGAGTGGCATGGCGGGTGGGCGCCTACCTTCCACCCCGCTGACCCGGGCTCAGTCCCAGCCCCTGAGCCTGAGAGGTGTGATCCCCGAGTGCAGGGCCAGAAGTGGAAAGGATGAAATGAAAAGATGGGAAGGAAGAGGAGGGAAGAGAAGGGACCTAAAGGGGAAGGGGAGGGGAGGGCGAGGGGGAGGGAAAAGGAAAATATTCCTCGACCGCCTCTGGATTGGGGGTGTGCAGCACCCTCGCTAGAAACAAATCTCCCACCGCCTCCTTCTGCATGGAATGAGGTCAGCTTCCGAGTCCGCTTATTCAGACCATCAACATCTACTGAAGCCCGGGTTCACGCCTATATAAACACAGCAGATGGTGCGAGACACCAGAAGCTTCCGTGCCCGTGAACCAAACACGTTCTTACGTAGGGACTCCCGGAGCTGGTGAGAGCAGAAGCCTGAGCTGAGCACCTCTGCAACTCGGCCAGAAACGAAGCTGGGCTCGGCTGCTGGCTCTGGGCTCCCGAGAGGCCTACGGGCAGCCACGCTGGCCAGAAGCAGCCCGCCCCAGGCTCGCCGCCACCCGGAGTTGTACTCCTTCAGCCAGTTCAGGAGGGCGCTCTTTGTTGAAGGCGGCAGCGGCGGCCACGTTGCTACTCGTTCAGCTGAATGTCAGCGATCGCTTTCGAGGTGCTCACGACCTCGATGAGGCCAGAGCGGTCTCCTGTGGCTAAACAGCCATAAGGCAGCATCCTGGAAGGAAACAGCCGGCACCAGGTCACACGAGCTCGGCACCCCGACACAGAACAGAGCACGGCATTTAGTCAACGTGAGCAAACCCGTCACAGTGCTGTCAGTGTCGAATGGAAAGGCACGGATTCTGCCCTCTGTTGTGGAGCCAATCTCCTGATCAACAGATTAAAAATCTTACTAGAATTCCAACCGCCTACTAAACGGACAATTTGTTATCTAGTTATTTCAGGCAATAAAACATCTACCTTATTCACAGAGGTAGATAGTAAGATTATTCCGTGTTTTGCTTGTTTGGGCCAGACCCGGCTGTGTGCAGGGATCACTCCTGAAAGTATTTCATTTTCACTTGAAATGAAATGTGGGGAACAGAACCACCCTTTATGAGCATCTGAGCTCTCTCTGCACACACACACACACACACACACACACACACACACATCACACGCACGCACGCGCACGCACGCACGCCGCTTGCTTTTCTTCTTTTGTCTTTTGGGTCACACATGCTCATGCTCAGGGGTTACTCTTGGCCCTGCGCTCAGGAATTACTCCTGGTGGTGCTGGGGGGACCATGTGGGGTGCCGGGATCAAACCCAGGTGTGCCGTGTGCAAGGCAAACACCCTACACGCTATTCTATTGCTCCGGCCCCCACATATGCTTTTTCAGTGGGAAGAGCCGCCACGTGCAGCAGTGCTCAGGGATCAAACTCCGCGGGTGGGAAGGACAAGCCATGAGACACGGCCCCTATCCTGGGAGCCTCACCGGAGATCCAGACCGCTTCCTTCCACAGCAAGTCCATTAAACGCAGCATCTGTAGTGTCAGCATGTCTTGCCGTAGATCCATGGGGGAAAACACAGCTTTACTACAGGGGCCTTGTATACTAATAGCATAGTTTATACTAATAGACTAGTATACATTGTCTATATGCACATATACTAATAGACTAGCATACATAGTCTATATGTACATATACTAATAGAATAGTATACATAGCTTTACTACAGGTGCCTTCTATACTAATAGCATAGTCTATACTAATAGACTAGTATACATTGTCTATATGCACATATACTAATAGAATAGTATAATAGTCTATGTGTACATATACTAATAGACTAGCATACATAGTCTATATGTACATATACTAATAGAATAGTATACATAGCTTTACTACAGGTGCCTTCTATACTAATAGCATAGTCTATACTAATAGACTAGTATACATTGTCTATATGCACATATACTAATAGAATAGTATAATAGTCTATATGTACATATACTAATAGACTAGCATACATAGTCTATATGTACATATGCTAATAGAATAGTATACATAGCTTTACTGCAGGTGCCTACTATACTAATAGCATAGTCTATACTAATAGACTAGTATACATTGTCTATATGCACATATACTAATAGAATAGTATAATAGTCTATATGTACATATACTAATAGACTAGCATACATAGTCTATATGTACATATACTAATAGAATAGTATACATAGTCTATATGTACATATGCCAATAGAATAGTATAATAGTCTATATGTACATATACTATAGAATAGTATAATAGTCTATATTACATATACTAATAGACTAGCATACATAGTCTATATGTACATATACTAATAGAATAGTGTAGTCTATATGTACATATGCTAATAGAATAGTATAATAGTCTATATGTACATATACTAATAGACTAGTATACATTGTCTATATGCACATATACTAATAGACTAGTATAATAGTCTATATGTACATATACTAATAGACTAGCATACATAGTCTATATGTACATATACTAATAGAATAGTATAATAGTCTATATGTACATATGCTAATAGACTAGTATACATTGTCTAAATGCACATATACTAATAGAACAGTATAATAGTCTATATGTACATATACTAATAGAATAGTATAATAGTCTAAATGTACATATGCTATAGAATAGTATAATAGTCTAAATGTACATATACTATAGAACAGTATAATAGTCTATATGTACATATACTAATAGAATAGTATAATAGTCTATATGTACATATGCTAATAGACTAGTATAATAGTCTAAATGTACATATACTATAGAACAGTATACATAGTCTATATGTACATATACTAATAGAATAGTATAATAGTCTATATGTACATATGCTAATAGAATAGTATAATAGTCTAAATGTACATATACTATAGAACAGTATAATAGTCTATATGCACATATACTAATAGACTAGCATACATAGTCTATATGTACATATACTAATAGAATAGTATACACAGCTTTACTGCAGGTGCCTTCTATACTAATAGCATAGTCTATACTAATAGACTAGTATACAAACTAGTATACATAGTATACATACATGTATACTAATATACATAGCATTAGTCCATACTAATAGCATCATTAGGAAATAACTTCACTCTACTCACGCCTGACAGAGGAATTCATGCAAGTAAATCAGACAGAATAAAGCTGAGAAATGTGTCCCCCCCACATACACCCACCAATATAAAAACTGGTCACATTTATTTACATTTAAAATTCCTCATATTATGAAGGTTGTTGGTTACTATCTCCTGGTAATTCAGAAACCAAATAATAAACTACTGAAACTCGTTCATCGCGATAGGCTACGATACTAGCTGCACGGCTGTCACAAAGCTTTCTTTATACGGTTAGACTTAGGGGCTGGAGCAACAGCACAGCGGGGAGGGAGTTTGCCTTGCACGCGCCGACCCAAGCTTGATCCCCAGTATCCCATGTGGTCCCCCAAGCACTTCCAGGAGTGATTCCCTGAGTACAGAGCCAGATAGCCCTTGAGCGTCCTGGGTGACTTATAACCAGCAGACCTTCCTCCCAGCACCCACATTGTTTCCTCGTTTGCTTGTAGGAGCACAGGGTGCTCTTAGAATCACATAATTTCATGATGGCTTCACAAAACTAACACAGATTTTGTTTACTATCACGCCCAGGTCAGTGGCTCGGGTGATAGGTCACGAAAGAGACTGATTTCCACACAATCACATTCCGCCAAGTGGGTGAACTATCTGGCAAAGGACTGCACAGGTTCTTCTGTGTGGCTTTAAGCACATATTCTATCATTACTTACGGACCTTATTTATTTAAAAACATGTAGATGCTATAATTCTCACAGACACAGGCACCCTGAGGCTCAATTTTCAGTGACTTGCATATTGTCACATGATAGAGAGACAGCAGGTGCGACTGTCATTTGGTTAGTCTAAGGACATCAGAGGCTTCTCCTTGATCAAGTATTGGGTCAGTGATATGTTTCAATTAAAATACAAAAAACGGGGCTAGTATCAGAATTGCCTTAGAGAAACAAGATGCGCTAAACATTCTGATTACATGCGTTTCAATACTCTCTTATGGACCAGAGACAGACAGGGGGGTACAGCAATCCCGTGCATGGGTGCACCCAGCTGAAGCTCCAGCACCACGGATGACTGCCCAAACACAGCCAGGGTCACCCCTAAGCAAAGAGCTGGGATAGCCCCCTGAGCACTGAGGGGTGGGCTGATAAAGCAACAACAACCCCAAAATCTAGGTCAGAAAGAGATAAACAGCAGGCAAGGCTCTTGGGCCAGCCCGAGTTCATTTCTTACACCCCATATGGTGCCCTGCGCACTGACTGTGGTCTCCCCAAACCAACCAAAATCCTCTCATACTTCACAAGACTTTAAACAAAGAAGTAGAGAGACTTTGTTGGGGTCGGGAGAGGCGAAAAAAGGTTTACGAAAACAATGTATGGAAGGGCCGGAGCAATAGCGCAGTGGGGAGGGCATTTGCCTTGCATGCGGCTGAGCTGGTTTCAATTTCCAGCATCCCGTATGGGGCCCCAATACCGCCAGGAGTAGTTCTTGAGTGCAGGCAGAGCCAGGAGTAACTCCTGAGCATTGCTGGGTGCCCTCCCCCATGAAAGTATGGATAATATATCAAAACAATGTCTGCAAACTAAACAAGTCACTTTCCAGCAGGAGGGAACAGGGATTTGGGACATGCCCAGTTCTACCTTATGAGCTCTGATGCCTGCCCCTGCTGCCGCCTGTCCCACATTACACATCACCGTCCACAGAAGGCAAGCTGCGGGCAAATGGGAAACACCAAGTGGCCCCGCGAAACCACACGCACCGCCGCTCGTTTTTAAAAATGACTCCGACCGAATCCTCCCGAAGACCTTGTTGTTGTACACCAGCCACAAAGGTTTCATCTTGGAGTCCATGTACTTGCACTTTTCAACGCTGAAACCAAACATGGGAGACTTTAGCACTTCAATTCTGAGACGACAGATTTATTTAAATAATTAAATAATAAATTAGCAAACACACTGCCTGTTCTTTGGGGGGGCTGCAGAAGCCAGGAAGGACTAATCTCCGGGGGAACGCCCTGGGCAGTGTGTGGCGATGCCAGGGGAATGCCCAGGTGCCCTGCTCACCGACCTACACCTTAGGCCCCACCCCATTCTACGCTATGACAGGGAGCTAACTGAAGTAGCCTCTCCCTGAAACTGCCGGGAATATTATGAATCCACTCCTGACTTCTTAAAGAGGCTCCGGCGTGAGACTCCAACACTGACCACAGCAGTTACTCCCCGCTTTGACGGCTGGGGGCTGAGCCCCGAGACATGATTCCTAAATGGAGTCGAGGGAAGACGCATCACGGCCGTCGCCGCCCTGCACCCACGGGACCCCACGGGCGAGCAGCGCAGCCCCCGCCCTGCGGCCACTCACTAGAGCTCGGAGAGGATGACACAGGGGTTGAGGGGCGACTGCAGGCCGGACAGGGCCTCGCGGTAGGCGCTCTGCCGGAGGCACGCCGCACTGGCCTCTCTCCCCTTTGGCTCTGCTCAGCTTCACGGCATTCAGCTTGATCAGACTGTTCAGAGTTTTGAGTTTATTGAGTGCTTCCACCTGAAAGTACGCTTCCCGCCACCAACAGGAATTTCGGATTAAAAACAACGTCCAGAACATACGGATGGCATGATCCTATTAACCAAGAATCCCCTCCCTGACCGCCCCCCATCCACCACAACTGCCCAAGGACAGCAGGTCGGCTTATGAATTAGCTAACACAAACTGAGTTTTAAATCACCTGTACTTAAGCCATCAATTTTCAAATTTGTCAAAAGCATTTTCTTAAATAAAGTAAGGGAGAAAATGAAGGGAACACAGTCTGTGTAGAAGCTAAGTCTGAAGCGCTGGGTTGTGGCTTGTGTGGTAGAGCTCAGGCCTGTTTCTGTGAGAACCTGTGTTCAGTCCCCGACACACATGAGCCCCAGGAACCTCCTGGTTGATATAATTTTATGACAACTCTATGATAATATTTTAATTTTAATATTAATATTTTAAAAAAGACAGAACAAAAACTCCTCAATGCACTGAGTATCCGAACTTGAAATACAATAGTCGGAAGCATCCCATTTAACCAACTCCACAGTATAATTCTAGAAAATCTAATATCTATGGACTCAGTGTCAAAAATCCCTAGTCTAGCAACAGCACGGTGGGACAGGCATTTGCCTTGCATGCGATCGACCAGGGTTCAATCTCTGGCATCCCATATGGTCCCCTGAGCACTGCCAGGAGAGATTCCTGAGTGCAAAGCCAGGAGTGACCCTGAGCATTGCCGGGTGTGACCCAAAGAAAAAAAAAAAATCCTAGTGGGATGGGAGAACACATGAATCATAAACTCTACATAACCGGAAAGACTCAGGGACAGAAAACAGCAGGTTCAGAGACTCGGAACTACCGTCACTGAAGCACTGGAATCGGAGTGTAAGTGAACCCTGCTCATCGCCACAGTAATGATGGAGGGGACAGGAGGGAGGGGATGAGGGAGGAAAGAAGCCCAAAACATCCGGTACAGAGTCAGAGTCATAAACTCTACATAACCGGAAAGACTCGGACAGAAAGCAGCAGGTTCAGAGACTCGGACCCACCGTCACTGCACTCAGGAGTTTCAGGCATGTCATTACTTCATGCACGATTTTTTCAGGCAATATTTTTTTGGGGAGTCACACCTGGCAATGCTTGGGGACCGTATGAGATGCCGGGGACTGAACCCAGGTCAGCCACGCACACTAGACTATCGCCTCCAGCCCTAGGCAATAATTAATGTTCTTATGTTAAGTTGATCGAGAAAGTTTATTCCTTTCCCTTTGTTTTTTGGTTTTCCTTTGTTTTAGGGGCCATATATGACAGATCAGGGTTTATTGGCTGCCTGCAAGGCGCCTGTCTTACCCGCTCTAGTATCTCTCTAGCCCCTACAAATTTATTTATTTTTAATTAAATTGCTTTTTTGGGTTACACCTGGTGATGCTCAGGGGCTATTCCTGATTCTTCACTCAGGAATTACTGTTGGCAGTGCTCAGGGGAATCAGATGGGATGTCAGAGATAAAACGCAGGTTGAATAAATGTGAGGCAAGTCCTCTCTGTCTCTGTCACACACACACACACACACACACACACACACACACACACACACACATACTGCGCTTACCCTGCTACTATAGCTCCGGCCCCGCAAAAACTTTATTTCTTTTCGGGTCACAGCCGGCGATGCTCAGGGGTTACTCCCTGGCTCTGCACTCAGGAATTACTCCTGGCGGTGCTCGGGGACCATATGGGATGCCGGGATCGAACCTGGGCCGGCATGGGCTGGCCGTGCAAGGCAAACACCCTACCCGCTGGGCTATCGCTCCGCCCCAAAACTTTATTTCTTGACTTAAACTTTGATTAAATGTTCAATTCTTAGGTTCAGTTACTAAAACCTCTGTGAAATAACACGGTGGGAAAGACGGCAATGCAACTCATCAACTGCGTGGTGAAATGAGCAGGCGACGGCGACCAGCCATACCTGTTTGGACAGCACCTTCATGTAGCCGACACTGCCCCGGCAGTAGGCTTCGAGGATGACCCCAAACTGGACCGAGACAGCGGGATGTGCACTTCCTGACCTGCAGAGAGTCGGACCTATTAAAGGCTCTACCAACTACCTCAGATCCTGAATAGAAACCATGACTGGGCCGCTGCTATCATGCAAGACTTTATAATGCCAATGGTCAAAGCAGACCACCTCATCCTGTGGCTAATTATTAGTGAGACAGCGACCGCCCAATTATTCCTGTTGCCGCTCGGGTTAGGGTGGTGGCTGGAGGGGGTGAGCTCTGCTGGGCCACACCCAGTGGTGCTCGAGCTACGTCAGGCTGTTCAGGAGTGATCCCTGCTGGAGCCTGGGGCCCACACATACAAGTCCTCAATTCCTTTCAGGTGTACACATGAAATGATGTTGGAACACCTAATTTTGCTATTCGATGCTGAAATCAAACAACAAAGACTGCGAGACCGGGGGCTAGCAGAGGAGCATGGCCTGGCAGGGACCCCGATACAGTCGGCGCGACCCAGCACCACCAGCTGGCCCCGGCACTGCTGGGTATGGCCCCTCTGGAAAAGCAGTAGTATACATAGAATTGTATAAGCAAAGACCTGTTAGAAACAAGAAAGGATTATGACAGAATAAGTCAACAGCGAGAGACAGAGCCCCTAAATAAACACCTGACAAAGCTTATTTTCTTTAATGGGTTCAATCAAAAAGTCGTTTTCAGCACTCTGAGATTCACTCATTTCAGTACTGAAGCCCACAGGAAGACACCAGACAGGAGCCGGGGTGGTTCTGCCGGCTGGTCCCCACATGCGCCCTATAGCTCTGCTCTGTGCGACCCCAGCCCACCACAGCCAGATGTGGGCACCCCCCAGAAGCACTGGAATCGGAGTGTAAGTGAACCCTGGTCATCGCCACAGTAAAGATGAAGGGGACGGGAGGGAGGGGATGAGGGAGGAAAGAAGCCCAAAACATCCGGGTACAGAGTCTGAAGTGAAGAATACTTCTAGAAAAAGAACTTAAAAATTTTCTTTCCTAATGTTATTCCCACATAAATTGGTGAAATAAGGTTCCTATTTCTGCAAAGGTAATTAGTTAAATTAAGCTGCTGTTATAATACTTTAATAAAACAACACTTCAAAAAATATTTGTGGGGCCAGAGCTTGTATGGCGCTTGCCTTGCTCATGGCCAACCTGGGATCAATTCCTGGCACTCCACATGGTCCCTGAGCAACGCCCAGAGTGATTCCTGAGTGCAGACCCAGGAGCAACCCCTGAGCATTCTGGTGTGCACCAAAGTAAAAACTATTTGTGGTTTGGGTGCCACACCTGGCTGAGCTCAGGGCTTATTCCTGCTGGATGCTCAGGGATCACTCTGGGCAGTGCTGGGGGCTGTACGTGGTGCTGAGGAGTGGAGCTGGGCTGGTTGGGTGTATGACCTGCTCCTCACCGCAGTACTCTCTCCAGGCCTTTAAAACTTGGCTTTTAAATCTCTACCCAATAGTCTGTTGGCTGATGGGTTATACCTGCTTGGGGGTGGGGATGGTGGGAGCCACACTCAGCTGTACACAAGGTTCACTCCTAACCCTGTGCCCAGGGATTACACCTGCTCATGGGGCTCAGAAACCAAACCCACACGGGCTCTCTGCAAGGCGAGCAGCTCACCCACTGCACTGCCACCAGCCCGCCACGGCATTATTACAAGCAAATTTTGGAAGGACTAGTCTGTGTTTAGAACAAACATTAACGCAGTAAGCACACATGTTGCTGAACAACAGCCAAATCGTGGCAGTCTGGATCCAAAATCAAGGTTTCTGGGTGCCCTCACGCAGGGAAGTGCGCACTGGTGAAGGGCTGGGTGCCGGAACACTGTACGACACAACTCTAACTCTAAAGAAATAAAAACCAAGGGGGTCATGAAGGGACACGCAGATAGTAACTGAGCATGAAGATTTGGCGCTTTCAGTGTGAGAGATGGAAAAGGCTCAGTACGAAGGGCACTCGTGGCTCAGAAAACAGGCGCCTATTTTGTTCAACGTCCAAGGCTCTGCAGGGTGCGCTTCATGACAGCACGAGACAGACTCACCGAAGGTGCCAGAACAGGAACTGCCCGATCCTGCGGTTGGCCAAGGCTCTCCCAGCAGGAATCTAGAGAGGGCACAGTCGAGAAAAGGCTCATACTTTAAAACTTGCACCAGCTGCAAAAGATATTGGGAGAGTTCTTCATCACTAAAAGAAACAAGAGACAAAGGAAGTCACTCAACAACCTGCTGCCGTGAAGATCCGACAGCAGCAAACTCCAGACCTACGGAGATATAACGCCCGCTGGGGGTTGCACCGTGCCTCGCGCACTGACAAGCTGCTCACTGTGAAAACAGGACAAGAGAAACTGAGGGTGCTGGAGGAGGGGAGGGAGGAGCAGGCGGGAGGGACATTTTCATGAAACTGACTTGGGCAGGAGTGATAGCACAGCGGGAGGGCATTTGCCTTGCACATGGCTGACCCAGGTTCAATCCCCGCATCCCATATGGTCCTCTAGAACAGCCAGAAGTAAAAAGTGCAGAGCCAGGAGTAATCCTGAACACTGCCAGGTACGACCCAAAAAGTTGGATGGATGGATGGATGGATGGATGGATGGATGGATGGAGGGAGGGAGGGAGGGATGGAGGGATGGAGGAAAGGAGGGAGGGAGGGAGGGAGGGAGGGAGGAAAGGATGGAGGGAGGGATGGAGGGAGGGAGGGATGGAGGAAAGGAGGGAGGGAGGGAGGGAGGGACGGGACAGATAAATGGACTTGGCTGAAGAGAATGAAGAGTGTATTTGCAATCGGCCCTGCTATCAATCCAGCTGTATCCTTTAGGGACTGGAGTGACAGAGTACAGCGGCAGGGCACTTGCCTCACATGTGGCCAACCTGGGCTAGATCCTCAGCATCCCATGTGTACCTAAGCCCTGCCAGGAGGAATCCCTGAACACAGAGCCAGGAGCAAATCTTGAACTGCTGGATGTGATCCAAAACCAAAAAATAAAGTTTGTATCAAAGGTGACTACAGGGGGCCAGAGCGATAGCCCAGCGGTTAGGGCGTTTGCCTTGCACGTGGCCGGCCCATGCCGGCCAGGGTTTGATTCCTGGCATCCCATATGGTCCCCCCGAGCACCGCCAGGAGATATTCCTGAGTGCAGAGCCAGGAGAAACCCCTGAGCATTGCCGGGTGTGACCCAAAAAGAAAAAAAAAGGTGACTACAAGAGTATGCTACCCACATGGCAGAGCCTGGCAAGCTACCCGTGTCGTATTTGATATGCCAGATACCAGTAACAATTATAGACCTCATTCCCATGACCTGATGGAATGGTTTGAGGCTCTTTATGTTCCTGGAGCAAACAGATGCCCTTGGGCTCTACTAGCATGAGACAGGACATATGGAGATGCTACTGGTGCCTGCTCGAGCAAATCGATGATGAACGGGAAGACAGTGATACAGTGATACTTTGGTTCTATTTCCTGCTGATGCTGGAAAGGTTTTGTTTGTTTGTTTGTTTGTTTTTTGCTTTTTGGGTCACACCCGGCGACGCTCAGGGGTTACTCCTGGCTCTGCACTCAGGAGTTACTCCTGGCGGTGCTCGGGGACCATATGGCATGCCGGGGATCGAACCGGCGGGCGGCATAGGCCGGCCACGTGCAAGGCAAACGCCCTACCCACTGGGCTATCGCCTCCGCCCCAATGCTGGAAAGGTTTTGTACTTAATCAGCCAATAGCATGTCGGGAAGATTGGGAGGAGCGTGGTTTGGGCCACACCCAGCAGGGCGCAGGGCCCCAGGCTCAGCGATCACCTCTGGTTGGGTTCTGGGGACCACACGTGGTGCCAGAGCGGAACCTGGGTTGGCTGCTCACAAGGCAAGTGCCTTGACTTCGTGAACTACTGCTCTGCCTAAACAGGTTTTCAAATAACAATTTCATTGATACATCAGCAATTTATTTCCTTTACTCTTGTGTTAGGTACTTCCTTTTTCTGCAGGTGATCAATGACAAAATCCTAATTTCAAGTAGTCTGAAGAAGGGAACTGAAAGAATTTTATTTCAAAGTAGGAATGGATTCACTGAATAATGTAACACAATACTGGACCGAGTTTAGCGGCGCCCCATCTCCAGACTGGTCCGTCTCTAGACTGTGTCGCCTCTAAACTGGTCCCAAGAAAATAAACGCACTCCCAGTTATATATGATGTGACTGGCAAGTCTTCCACTTACCAACTACAATCTGGGGGAATAAGTCATTAAGAAACAGCGTAAGAGGAATCTGAGACTGAGACAAAGGGTGATGTGTGCCAAGAAAATAAAACGTTCATCACCAGAAATATTAACCTGGAAAAAGGACAACAGACGGGCAAGAAAGGGACGCTATGCTGAGTCCTGGTGCAAAACAAAAAATCACAGAAGCTGACGGGCCTGGGCACTCTATTCTCCCTTCGTACAGCGCGAGTCTGAGAGCAGGAGGAGCGAAGCAGGTGTGCCAAACTCTGATCCCCCTAGACGTTTAGTGAGACGCTCGAGCAGAAGCCCCTTCTCCCCCCAGCCAGCACCGCGCGGAGGAGGTACCTCATCTGCCGCAGGCAGCCCACCGCTGCACTCGCGCACATACTGGTCTGGGTAGTTGAAGTCGAGGAGCTCCAGAGCCTCTCGGGGGAAGCTTTGGCCAGATCTGAAGGAGCGCCTGCAGCTGTTAGAAGACGGAACACCAGGCTCAGAGGTGGCAGGGCAGAAAAGACACGGTTTCCCCTTGGCGTGAAGGACTGGAGAAAGGTGTGCAGCAACCAATGCGCAGGGCTGAGGCCTCGGAAGCCCACTGAGAAAGGGAGGGTCTTTACTGATGTCATTAGAGACCAATAAAAAAATGCTACCAAGTGCTAGCCTGGAAAGAGCTGATAAACTGAATCGCTAGCCATTAAAAAACTGTTCAGGGGAGAGGGCAAAAATGGGGCGGAGAAATAAGGTCCGAGGAGAGGATCAAAAAACACTTAAAGGGGCCGGAGCGATAGCCCAGCGGGTAGGGCGTTTGCCTTGCACACAGTCGACCTATGCCGGCCCGGGTTCGATCCCCTGGCATCCCATATGGTCCCCTGACCACTGCCAGGAGTAATTCCTGAGTGCAGAGCCAGGAGTAACCCCTGAGCATCGCCGGTGTGACCCAAAAAGAAAAAAAAAAAAACTTCTTTAAAAAATAACATAATTGAAAAAAAGGAAAAACTGGCAAGTAAAATTTTTTGGTTGCTGGTCAACAGGAACGTGGTTTAAAGTACAGAGCAACTGGAGCACCAGCACCAAAGTTCCGTCTCTGCATGTGTTGGTCCCTGGAGTGCCTGAGAGGAGCCCCCTCACCACCCAGCCAGGAGTAAACCCCAGCACCTCCAAGCGAGTCTCCCCAATTAAAAAAATTAAATAATCATGGGGCCAGAGCGATAGCCCAGCAGGTAGGGCGTTTGCCTTGCACGTGGCCGGCCCATGCCGGCCGGGTTCGATCCCCCGCATCCCATATGGTCCCCTGAGCACCACCAGGAGTAATTCCTGAGAGCAGAGCCAGGAGAAACCCCTGAGCATCGCTGGGTGTGACCCAAAAAACCAAAACAAAACAAAACAAAAAAACCCACTTAAAGGTGATAAGCAGTACTAAAGTATCTCGCGGGTGTTTACTTTCAGACCTTAATGTCTACAAGCTCACCCAACCATAACTTTCTACTGATTATGGTCTATTTCAATCATACCACTCACTAGTAGTAATTATTGACGCTTATGCCAAAATCAAACGTTTGAACTGTCAAAGAAAAAAGAAAAACTGGGGCCAAAGCGATAGTCCAGCGGGGCGGCTTTGCCTTGCATGCAGCTGACACGGGTTCGATCCCCGGCATCCCATATGGTCCCCTGAGCACCGCCAGGAGTAATTCCTGATTGTAGAGCCTGGAGTAACCCCTGAGCATTGCCAGGTGTGACCCAAAAAGCAAATAAATGAAAAAAAAAAGAGAGAAGAAAAACCTACCCAGAACCTGAGACTTTATGATCTATTGCTTAAACTATATTTGAGACTTTAAAAACCACAAAATGTCCATAGGAGAAATAGTCCAAGCTGCAGAAAGATGCACAGGTGGGGAGCACACATCTCACACAGCCACACACAGGAGGGAGCACACACCTCACACACACACACACACAGCCACACACAGGAGGGGAGCACACACCCACACACAGGCATACACAGGAGGGGAGCACACATCTCACAACACACACAGGCATACACAGGAGGGAGCACACATCTCACACACCGGCACACACAGGAGGGAGCACACATCTCACACAGCCACACACAGGCATACACAGGAGGGAGCACACATCTCACACAACCACACACAGGCACACACAGGAGGGAGCACACATCTCACACCCACACACAGGCACACACAGGAGGGAGCACACATCTCACACACCCACACACAGGCATACACAGGAGGGAGCACACATCTCACACACCCACACACAGACACACACAGGAGGGAGCACACACCTCACACACCCACACACAGGCATACACAGGAGGGAGCACACATCTCACAGCCACACACAAGCACACACAGGAGGGAGCACACATCTCACACCCACACACAGGCATACACAGGAGGGAGCACACATCTCACACAGCCACACACAGGAGGGAGCACACATCTCACAACACACACACAGGCACACACAGGAGGGAGCACACATCTCACAACACACACACAGGAGGGAGCACACATCTCACACCCACACACAGGCATACACAGGAGGGAGCACACATCTCACACACCCACACACAGGCACACAGGAGGGAGCACACATCTCACACACCCACACACAGGCATACACAGGAGGGAGCACACATCTCACACACCCACACACAGGCACACACAGGAGGGGAGCACACATCTCACAACACACACAGGCATACACAGGAGGGAGCACACATCTCACACACAGGCATACACAGGAGGGAGCACACATCTCACACACCCACACACAGGCATACACAGGAGGGAGCACACATCTCACACACCCACACACAGGCACACACAGGAGGGGAGCACACATCTCACAACACACACAGGCATACACAGGAGGGAGCACACATCTCACACACAGGCATACACAGGAGGGAGCACACATCTCACACACCCACACACAGGCATACACAGGAGGGGAGCACACATCTCACAACACACACAGGCACACACAGGAGGGAGCACACATCTCACACCCACACACAGGCACACACAGGAGGGAGCACACACCTCACACACCCACACACAGGCATACACAGGAGGGAGCACACATCTCACACACCCACACACAGACACACACAGGGAGAGAGCACACACCTCACACACCCACACACAGGCATACACAGGAGGGAGCACATCTCACAGCCACACACAAGCACACACAGGAGGGAGCACACATCTCACACCCACACACAGGCATACACAGGAGGGAGCACACATCTCACACAGCCACACACAGGAGGGAGCACACATCTCACAACACACACACAGGCACACACAGGAGGGAGCACACATCTCACACCCACACACAGGCATACACAGGAGGGAGCACACATCTCACACACCCACACACAGGCACACAGGAGGGAGCACACATCTCACACACCCACACACAGGCATACACAGGAGGGAGCACATCATCACACACCCACACACAGGCATACACAGGAGGGAGCACACATCTCACAACACACACAGGCATACACAGGAGGGAGCACACATCTCACACACCGGCACACACAGGAGGGAGCACACATCTCACACAGCCACACACAGGCATACACAGGAGGGAGCACACATCTCACACAACCACACACAGGAGGGAGCACACATCTCACACCCACACACAGGCACACACAGGAGGGAGCACACACCTCACACACCCACACACAGGCATACACAGGAGGGAGCACACATCTCACACACCCACACACAGACACACACAGGAGGGAGCACACACCTCACA
The DNA here is from genome assembly GCA_021461705.1 of Cryptotis parvus. Taxonomy (NCBI): domain Eukaryota; kingdom Metazoa; phylum Chordata; class Mammalia; order Eulipotyphla; family Soricidae; genus Cryptotis; species Cryptotis parvus. The sequence continues at coordinate 36,878 of JAJIBD010009377.1, read as the reverse complement.
CACCCACACACAGGCATACACAGGAGGGAGCACACATCTCACAGCCACACACAAGCACACACAGGAGGGAGCACACATCTCACACCCACACACAGGAGGGAGCACACATCTCACACCCACACACAGGCATACACAGGAGGGAGCACACATCTCACACACCCACACACAGGCACAAAGGAAGGAGCACACACCTCACACACCCACACACAGGCATACACAGGAGGGAGCACACATCTCACACACCCACACACAGGCACACACAGGAGGGAGCACACATCACACACCCACACACAGGCACACAGGAGGGAGCACACACCTCACACACCCACACACAGGCATACACAGGAGGGAGCACACATCTCACACAGCCACACACAGGCACACACAGGAGGGAGCACACACCTCACACACCCACACACAGGCATACACAGGAGGGAGCACACATCTCACAGCCACACACAGGCACACAGAGGAGGGAGCACACATCTCACACCCACACACAGGCATACACAGGAGGGAGCACACATCTCACAGCCACACACAGGAGGGAGCACACATCTCACACCCACACACAGGCATACACAGGAGGGAGCACATCTCACACACCCACACACAGGCACACAGGAGGGAGCACACACCCTCACACACCCACACACAGGCATACACAGGAGGGAGCACACATCTCACACACCCACACACAGGCACACACAGGGAGGGAGCACACATCACACACCCACACACAGGCACACAGGAGGGAGCACACCTCACACACCCACACACAGGCATACACAGGAGGGAGCACACATCTCACACACCCACACACAGGCACACACAGGAGGGAGCACACACCTCACACACCCACACACAGGCATACACAGGAGGGAGCACACATCTCACAGCCACACACAGGCACACAGGAGGAGGGAGCACACATCTCACACCCACACACAGGCATACACAGGAGGGAGCACACATCTCACAGCCACACACAGGAGGGAGCACACATCTCACAGCCACACACAGGCATACACAGGAGGGGGCACACATCTCACACCCACACACAGGCATACACAGGAGGGAGCACACATCTCACACAGCCACACACAGGCATACACAGGAGGGAGCACACATCTCACAACACACACAGGCACACACAGGAGGGAGCACACATCACACCCACACACAGGCATACACAGGAGGGGAGCACACACCTCACACACCCACACACAGGCATACACAGGAGGGAGCACACATCTCACACACCCACACACAGGCATACACAGGAGGGGAACACACATCTCACAACACACACAGGCACACACAGGAGGGAGCACACTCTCACACAGCCACACACAGGCATACACAGGAGGGAGCACACACCTCACATCCACACACAGGCATACACGGAGGGAGCACACATCTCACAACCACACACAGGCATACACAGGAGGGAGCACACATCTCACACCCACACACAGGCATACACAGGAGGGAGCATACATCTCACACCCACACACAGGCACACACAGGAGGGAGCACACATCTCACACCCACACACAGGCATACACAGGAGGGAGCACACATCTCACACAGCCACACACAGGCACACACAGGAGGGAGCACACATCTCACACAGCCACACACAGGCATACACAGGAGGGAGCACACATCTCACACCCCACACACAGGCACACACAGGAGGGAGCACACATCTCACACCCACACACAGGCACACACAGGAGGGAGCACACATCTCACACACACACAGCCACACACAGGAGGGGAGCACACACCTCACACACCCCACACATAGGCATACACAGGAGGGGAGCACACACCTCACACACCCACACACAGGCACACAGGAGGGAGCACACATCTCACACCCACACACAGGCACACACAGGAGGGAGCACACATCTCACACAGCCACACACAGGCATACACAGGAGGGAGCACACATCTCACACCCACACACAGGCATACACAGGAGGGAGCACACATCTCACAGCCACACACAGGCATACACAGGAGGGAGCACACATCTCACACAGTCACACACAGGCATACACAGGAGGGAGCACACATCTCACAACACACACAGGCACACACAGGAGGGAGCACACATCTCACACCCACACACAGGCACACACAGGAGGGAGCACACATCTCACACCCACACACAGGCACACACAGGAGGGAGCACACACCTCACACACCCACACATAGGCATACACAGGAGGGAGCACACATCTCACACCCACACACAGGCACACAAAGGAGGGAGCACACATCTCACACCCACACACAGGCATACACAGGAGGGGAGCATACATCTCACACCCACACACAGGCACACACAGGAGGGAGCACACATCTCACACCCACACACAAGGAGGGAGCGCACATCTCACACCCACACACAGGCACACACAGGAGGGAGCACACATCTCACAACACACACAGGCACACACAGGAGGGATCACACATCTCACACCCACACACAGGCACACACAGGAGGGAGCACACATCTCACACCCCACACACAGGAGGGAGCACACATCTCACACCCACACACAGGCACAAACAGGAGGGATCACACATCTCACACACCACACACAGGCACACACAGGAGGGATCACACATCTCACACCCACACACAGGCATACACAGGAGGGAGCACATATCTCACACCCACACACAGGCACACACAGGAGGGAGCGCACATCTCACACCCACACACAGGCACACACAGGAGGGATCACACATCTCACACCCACACACAGGCACACACAGGAGGGAGCACACATCTCACACACCCACACACAGACACACACAGGACGGAGCACACACCTCACACACCCACACACAGGCACACACAGGGAGGGAGCACACATCTCACACACCCACACACAGACACACACAGGAGGGAGCACACACTCCTCACACCCCCACACACAGACACACACAGGAGGGAGCACACACCTCACACACCCACACACAGGCATACACAGGAGGGGAGCACACACCTCACACCCACACACAGGCACACACAGGAGGGAGCACACATCTCACACCCACACACAGGCACACAAGGAGGGAGCACACATCTCACACCCACACACAGGCACACACAGGAGGGAGCACACATCTCACACCCACACACAGGCACACACAGGAGGGAGCACACATCTCACACCCACACACAGGAGGGAGCATCACATCTCACACCCACACACAGGCACACACAGGGAGGGAGCACACACCTCACACCCACACACAGGCACACACAGGAGGGAGCACACACCTCACACCCACACACAGCCCGCAGGAGTGGGAACAGCTCCATTACCTGCGCCACGTCTTCCAGTTTATTCCACTTGATGGAGAGCAGTAACTTGGGCAGTGACTGTGGGAAATTCTCTCGACAGTCTTGTCTCAGAGTCCAAATAAGGTCCATTTCATTCTCACACAACTGAGACAAGGGATCCCTGTCCAAGATTTCTTTGAGGACAGCCAGAAATTTTTTCCCACCACGACTCTAAGAAAGTAAAATTACTCATTAGAAAACTGAATTGTGTAACATAACTGACAAATTTATAGATTTATAGAAAGACTTTCAACGTTTCTGAGCTTTAAGGCTAGAAACACTGAAAGTTAGGATCACTCCACAGAACTGAGCTTACATGGGAGGGTGAAGGGGCCAAAATCTGGGTCGGGGCGGTGCTAGAATATGGCACGTACCCAAGAAGCCCTATCACGAACAGTATCGTGACTCAAGGAGCCTGGATGTTCTTCAACACTTTCTAGAGAACAGCTTATTAACAGTCCTTTTGAAAGGCGGGTGCCGGGCTGGGACGACAGCACCGCGGATCGAGCGCCTGCCTGCACAGAGCGCCGAGTTTGGTTCCCAGCACACGGTCCCCCGCACCTCCCCAACCCTGCCAAGAGTGATCCCAGAGCCAGGATTGTGCCCCCGAGTGCTGCTGAGTGGGACCCCCAAACCAGAAAGAAAAAAGACAAATTCTTTTTTATTGCTGAAATTGGTTTTTTTTCTTTTTTGGGTCACACCCTACAATGTTTAGGAATTACTCCTGGTTCTGCACTCAGGAATTACTCCTGCAGGGCTCAGGGGACCATATGGGATGCCGGGATCGAACCCGGTTGGCCTCACACAAGGCAAATGCCTTACCCACTGTGCTATCACTCTGGTTCCTCACTGCTGAAATATTGAGTTTGTACAGTAAAGATGAAGAAAAATTTATTCTCCAATCAAAAAAAAGTGAACAATAGCATGTGCAAACACTAGGCGGCAGAATTGCATTTGAGCTAGTCTTCCATGATCTGAAGTACATTTTCCCTTACATGTAAACATCCATAAACAAACACAAACAAAACATGAGATTTCTGAAAAAAAAATGTAATAGGTTTCTTCTTAGCTGGAAGCCATAAAACCATTAAGATTAGGAAAGTGAGTCTGGGGGCTGAAGTGATGACAGCGAGCAGGTAGGCTCTGGCCTTCCACGTGACCCGGGTCTGATTCCCAGCATCCCATTTGGAACCCAGAGCACCATCAGCAGTGATTCCTGAGTAATGCCAGGACAGGCAGGAGTAATTCCTAAGCATCACCAGCCGTGGCAAAAAAAAAAAAAAAAAAAAAAAAGAAGCAGTCTGGGGCCACAGAGTTAGCCAGGGGAAGTGAAGGCCTTGCAGCCTTTTCATGGGAATTGAATCTCTGCACCCCATCAACAGTGATATCTGCACCTGTATCACCAGCTGTGTATCTGCACCCTGTATCATCAACAGTGATAACTGCACCCTATCACCAGCAGTGATATCTGCACCCTATCATCAGCAGTGATATCTGTACCCTGTATCATCAGCAGTGATATCTGCACCCTGTATCATCAGCAGTGATATCTGCACCCCATCATCAGCAGTGATATCTGCACCCCATATCACCAGCAGTGATATCTGCACCCCTATCATCAGCAGTGATATCTGCACCCCATATCACCAGCAGTGATATCTGTACCCCATCATCAGCAGTGACATCTGCACCCTGTATCATCAGCAGTGATATCTGCACCCCATCATCATCAGCAGTGATATCTGCACCCCGTTATCACCAGCAGTGATATCTGCACCCCATCATCAGCAGTGATATCTGCACCCCGTATCACCAGCAGTGATATCTGCACCCCATCATCATCAGCAGTGATATCTGCACCCCGTATCATCAGCAGTGATATATGCACCCTATCATCAGCAGTGATATCTGTACCCTGTATCATCAGCAGTGATATCTGCACCCCATTATCAGCAGTGATATCTGCATCCTGTATCACCAGCAGTGATATCTGCACCCCATCATCATCAGCAGTGATATCTGCACCCCGTATCATCAGCAGTGATATCTGCACCCCGTATCATCAGCAGTGATATACGCACCCTATCACCAGCAGTGATATCTGTACCCTGTATCATCAGCAGTGATATCTGCACCCCATTATCAGCAGTGGTATCTGCATCCTGTATCACCAGCAGTGATATCTGCACCCCATCATCATCAGCAGTGATATCTGCATCCCTATCACCAGCAGTGATATCTGCATCCTGTATCACCAGCAGTGATATCTGCACCCCCATATCACCAGCAGTGATATCTGCATCCCTATCACCAGCAGTGATATCTGTACCCATATCAGCAGTGATATCTGCACCCTGTATCATCAGCAGTGATAACTGCACCCGGTATCATCAGCAGTGATACCTGCACCCCATCATCAGCAGTGATATCTGCACCCCCCTATCATCAGCAGTGATATCTGCACCCTATCATCAGCAGTGATATCTGTACCCCGTATCACCAGCAGTGATCCCTGAGGGCTAGGAATCCCTGAGCACTGAGGGTGTGGCCCAACCCGATCCTCCCCTGCAAAGAAACTTAGAAATGTTGGCAGGAACCTATAAGAATGACTGGGAGGGGCCGGAGCGATAGCCCAGCGGGTAGGGCGCTTTGCCTTGCATCGGCGCGGCTCATGCCGGCCTGGGTTCGATCCCCGGCATCCCATATGGTCCCCCCGAGCGCCGCCAGGAGTAATTCCTGAGTGCAGAGCCAGGAGTAGCCCCTGAGCATTGCCGGGTGTGACCAAAAAAAAAAAAAAAAAAAAAAAAAAAAGAATGACTGGGAATCCTGGGGCCAGAGAGCACAGCGGGTGGCGCCTGCATGGCACATGGCTGACCCAGGTTCAATCCACAGCACAGCTGGTCCCGAGCCTGCCAGGAGAGATCCCTGAGCTCAAAGGCAGGCGTAAATCCAGAGCACTCACCCCCACCCCTCTCAGGGTTCTCTCTGTGCTCGTGGAAATGTGAAAAACGGTTCAGTCGTTATGAAAAAGGCAGCTCCTCAAAATTAAAAATAGAAATATCAGACGATCTAGTAATGCCTCGTCTGGGAATGAATCTAAAAGAACTGAAAGACGATCTCAAGGAGATCACGTGCAAGGTCACCTCAACATCCATCACTCACAACAGCGAAACTGGCAACACCCCGAGAGCTCATAAGCAGATGAACAATTCAAAGTGTGTGTGCTCACGAAAAGGAATAGTCCCTTTAAAGAGGAGGCACACTTTCACACATACATACAACCTGGAAGCGTGAGGGCACTCAGCCAGAGGTGAAAGAACAGAATCATGTATGATTTCACATGTGAGGTATAAAAGGAGCAATTGCTAGAGACCGAAAGTAATAGGGGCAGGGGAGGAAAACAGAAGCTGATTAATGGCTAGCAGGCGGCGACTGGTCCACACCCCCGCCGTACTCCCGGCTCTCTGCGCTCAGGGAACACGCCTGGTGGGCTCTGGGGCCGTGCGGGACGCTGCGGACTGACTCCAGTTAGGACAATGCAAGCAAGCACCTTCACCACTGGACTAGCTCTACAGGACCCACTTTTTAATTTCTTTAATTTTTGGGTCATACCCAGCGTGACTCAGGGGTTACTCCTGGCTCTGTCTGTACTCAGAAATTACTCCTGGTGGTGCCAGGGGAACCATATGGATGTCAGGGATGGAACTTGGGTGGGCCACGTGCAAGGCAAAGCGGCCTCCCTGCTGTACTGCAGCTCCGGCCCCTGCAGGCCCCATTTTTAAGTTTTGCAAAAGGAAGTTCTAAACACTGGCCACGTGTATGTTTCCTTCCCTTCTCCTTTCCCTGCCCTCTCCTTCCCCTTCCATATCTCTTTTTTTTAACCCTGTACTAGCTCACCAACCCCAATATTTCTAGGGGCCAGAGCGATAGCACAGCAGGGACAGGTGTTTGCCTTGCATGCTGCAGACACAGGTTTGATCCCGAAGCTTCACATGATTCCCCAAGCACTGCTGGGAATAATTCCGGAGTGCGGAGTCAAGAGTAACCTCTGAGCATCAGCGGGTGTGACCTCCCCCGCCAAAAAAAAAAAAAAAAAAAATGATTTCTAAAGTTTCTTGATCACTTGATCACTTGAATCCCGTTATTCATCGATTTGCTCGAGCGGGTGCCAGTACCATTTCCACTGGACCCTATCACGTGCCAATGTAGCCCAATGGCATCTGGTTGATTCAGGAATATGAAGAGCCTCAAACCATTCCTTCAGGGTCTTGACAAGGAAGTCTGACCATCTTGTAGGTGGGCGGCCACGTGATCTTTTGACATCCCGTGGGATCCAGTCGGTAACGGCTCTAGTCCAGCGGTTGTCTCCAAATCGCATTACATGTCCAGCCCATCTGATTTTCGATGCCTTGGCAAACGAGACAGCATCCCTGATTCTGGAATAGGGACGGAGGTCAGAACTCCGGATTCCTTCTCTCACTTGAGTGAGGCGTGATATTCCAAGCATAGCTCTTTCGATTCCTCTCTGGGAGACCCGAATAGCATTCTCATCCTGCTTTCGTAGGGCCCAGGTCTCTGAGGCGTATGTTAATGCAGGGAGAACGGTGGAGTCAAAGAGATGTGCCCGGAGCTGGAGGTTCTTTGTCCTTTTAGCTATTTCTTTGATGCCTTTGAAGGCATTCCATGCCGCTCTCTTCCTCCTGCGCAGCTCAGGTTTTAGGTTGTTCATCATGTTGATTTCTCGACCTAGGTACACATAACTGCTGCATTCAGAGATGTTTGTTCCACTGAGAGTGAATGGGGCCTCTGGAACTAGTTCATTTTTTCATAAACATGGTTTTCTTTAGATTCAGCTGTAGACCTATCTTTCCACATTCTCGGTCAAAGTCAGCCAGCATTTGTGCCGCTTGGCTAATGTTTGGTGTTATTAGAACGATGTCATCAGTGAAGCGGAGGTGGTGTAGTTGCCGACCATCTATCTTTACTCCCATTCCTTCCCATTCTAATTGTCGCATAATATTCTCGAGGGTGGCACTGAAGAGTTTTGGTGAAATGGTATCACCCTGTCGAACCCCCTCTTTTGACATCAATGATCACTTCTTTGTAGAATGGTGAGATCCTGGTGGTGAATCCGTAATAGAGCTCAAAAAAGGATCTTGATGTATTGGGTTTGAACACCCTGTTTGGCTAGGGGCTTCGATGACTGCTTCAGTCTCCACAGAATCAAAGGCTTTCTGTAAATCAATGAACGTGAGACAGAGCGGCATCTTGTACTCCCTACAAGCCTCAATGAGCTTGGTTACTGTGTGGATATGGTCGATTGTGCTGAATCCTTTCTGGAAGCCTGCTTGCTCGCATGGTTGTACTTCATCTAGTGTTCTGCTAATCCTGTTCAGGATGACTCGTGTAAACAGCTTGTAGATGACAGACAACAGGCAGATGGGGCGATAGTTGCCGATGTCGTGAATGTCTCCCTTCTTGAACAGCAGAACTGTCCTGCTGGTTTTCCATTGGGAGGGCACCTTGCATTTGGACAGGTAGCGTGTGAAGAGCTGAGCTAGTGTATTGATGAGTACCAACGGCAGATTCTTCAGGTGTTCGGGTCTGACTTTTGTCTGGGCCTGGTGCTGTTCCCTTCTTTACCGACGAGATGGCATGTCGGATTTCAGAAGGGAGAACGTTGGGAATGACATATCCATCCTGTGGAATTTGGTATGTGGGCAGGTGGATGTGGCTATCAAAGAGATTTGAGTATAAGTCATGGATAATCTTCCATTGCCTTTCTGGAAGATATGATAGATCCATCAGAGTGTCGGAGGGCAGTCATCTTGATCTTATAGTTGGAGAAGGATAGGCGGGCGATGCAAATGCTTTTCCCGGATTCTGCTGCATCTTCCAGTATTTCTGCTCTTCTGTCTTTGAGGTCTTCTTTTATAGCTTCTCTGCACCGCTTAGCAAGCTTGGACGTTAGCATTTGGTCTCCTGAGGCTCGCACCTTGCCACGTTGTCGAATGAGCTCAAGAGTTTCTGAAGACAAGGGTCCTTTTGTGTCTTTCTCTCTCTCAGCATTCTTCGCACAATCATGGAGGTGCTGAACCAGTCGATTGTATTCTTCATCGATGTCGTCAATGATGGTATCTCCCATGTTGCTGCAATGGTGCCAAAGAGTTCCCAGTTGGTGGTCGTTCTGGGAGTTCTCTTCTTAAACTTTGCAGCCTTTTCTCCCCATTGCGGGAAGTAGAATTTTGCACGAAGGAGAACAGAATTGCCTGTTTGGAATTTGGGGATGACAGCAACATCAGTCAGACAAAACCGTCGATTGAAGATGATGTGGTCAGTTTCATTGTGGAACTGTCCGCCAGGAGATTCCCATGTCCAACGTTTCACTTCAGCCTTCTGGAACTGTGAGTTCCCATGAATGGTCTTGGTGGACATGATGAACTCAGATAGTCTCTCACCCTATTTGTTCCATTCTAGGCCATGGATCCCGATGTGGAGTTCTTCAGCCGATCTTCTCAGTCCTATCTTGGCATTAAAATCACCGACTATGATCTTGTAGAAGGTGTGATCTTTTTATAGAACTCCTCCAGTTCCATGTAGAATTTCTCAATTTCATCTTCTTTGCATGTGGATGTTGGTGCGTAGACAATGAAAATAGAAATTGCTGGCAGTGGGCCACAACTCTTCAAGTGTAATCGTCCTATTCGGTTTGTTAGGCATTCAAATGAATCAATGTTGATGGCCATGTTCGTGTTGACAAGGACACCAACGCCACCGACGCCTCTTTTCGTCGCATGTTCCAAGGAACAATTCTTCTCTGGTGTCAAATACAGCGTACAGCGTGATGCGAATGACGCCTTCTCGTCTCAGTCAGACCAATGATGTCGTGTTTTGATCTTTTGCGCTTGCACCATCAGATCCTCAATATATGCTTCTGATGCCAGTGTACGTGCATTGATACTACAGGCAGTCATTTAAGTCCTTCTTCGTTTTGGCAGCCTAGGATGGCAGTGAAATTTTATCAGGCACTGCGTGTTCGCCTTTCTTACTGCTGCCGTATTAAGGGCTCTTTCGGGTCAGGAAAATAAACATTTCTGTTACTGATTTTGGCATATCGAACACGCATCGGACAGCTTGCCAGGCTCTGCCGTGAGGGCGCTATATTCTCCTTACTTTGTGGGGCTCTCTCATAGGGGTGGGTAGAATATTCACGGCAATTTGGGAGGCAAATCACGCGCCAGCGGCCACGCAACGGCGAAAACTGGTTTCTGCTCATTTCTAAAGATTACAATTATAAATTTTATTAACATTTTACACAAAAATTAAAACAATGAAGCTCAGGGCTGGAGCACTGATACAGTGGGTAGGCACTTGCTTTGCACAGGGTCAACTGGACTCAACCTGGGCACCACACCTCGGTCCCCACTCCCAGCCCCACCAGGAGTGATCCCTGAACACAGAGCCAGGAGTAAGCCCCCGAGCACAGCCAGGCAAGACCGCCCAAGGTTATAAAAATTCCAAGGGCAGATTAAGGGCAGGTCTAAGTTTCTAACAAAGATAGCCGAATTCACCTGAAGAATGGCAAGTCTAGGTTCCTGTTTTAAAATTACACACATTCACACCCAGCTCAGTACGCAAACCCACTGCTGTCCTAAGTAACGGGACCAAGCACAGAGGGACGTGGGGGGGGAGAGAGACCAGCAGGGGCATACACCTGGCCCAAGTTTGAACCCTGCTCCACATGGACCCACCTTGGAGCAATATTGGAGCAACCCAGGAGCCTCCCCAAGCACCTCAGGGTGTGGCCCTGCTCCTCTGCACCACTGCACTGTGGAACCGAACTGCCCAGTCCCGCTGAACTGTCCAGCCCAGTCGAACCAATCAGCCCGACTGGTCAAATCTCATGAGGAATGCACTCCCTGTCCAGGCTCCTGAGCACTAGAACCGAACTAAAAGACAAACACACACACACACACACACACGCACACACACACACACACACACAGTAGGAAATATAGCAACCCTCTAATGAGAATGCAGACAGGCCCAGAGATCTCATCTGGGACCGGAGTGATAGCACAGCGGGAGAGCATTTGCCTTGCACGCGGCCAACAAGGGTCTGATCCCCAGCATTCTCTATGGTCCCCTAAGCCAGGATTAAGTCCTGAGTGCAGAGCCAGGAGTAACCCCTGAGTATTGCTGGGTGTGACCCAAAAAAAGCAAAAAAACAGAACAAAACAGAGATTGCCCCTAGAGTAGTAAGGGGGGGGAGGGGGCCCAGTTCAGACCAAGAAACACAAGGAGAGGGAGGGGTACAGGGAGTCACCAGGGACACAGTCAGGGGGCGGCAGGCGAGCGCCCTCCCAGGACTGAACACAAGCTGCAAAGGCAGGTAGCTCCAGGCAAGACGCAGAGGCTCCGGGCAACAGTGTACTGCAACAGGCTCTGAACCTAGGAAGTCGCCTGATCCCAGCAGAAACCAAAGTGTCATCCAGCAGACGCTGGCACAAAGCAAGGCTTACCCGGACTCCTGCCTTACTGGCAGCAGATCACAGACAACCCGGAAACCGCAGTGTAAGACAAGCTAACTAAGAATAGAAAACCATTTAAGGAAACCAGCATCTGAGAAGGAAAAAGCCAAAAAAGCAACAACACATTAAAAAAACAGGATTTCATCTTCAGCGACAATTAAGCCAACACACTGTGACCCAAAATGACAAAATAATAGTGAATTATCGGGAATTCTTTAATGCTAAAATTAGAACTGTTTCTTGATTTCATAATATACGTGGTCTATGTTCAATTTTTAAAAATATACTAACGTTGAAAAAATACTGCATCTTCAGTAAGCAAGGAGCCCTCTGCTTTAAGGTAGTAGGTCATAACAGAAAGAATAAAACTTAGGAACTGAGAGATAGTATATCTGGTAGGGTGCTTGCCGTGCACAGAGCCAACCCGGGTTTGATCTCTGGCATCCCATATGGCCCCCAAACATCACCAGGAGTAATTCCTAGGCGCAGAGCCAGGAATAACCCCATGAACGCCGGGTATGATCCCAAAAAGATGAAAGTAAAAATTATACTTCTATTAAAAGCGTTACATCAAGACTAGGAAACGAAAACTAGAAAGTCTATGGGGAGAGGAGACAGCTACTTGCAGGAGTATCAGCTATAAAGAGAGCTAGAAAGTCTATGGGTAGAGACAGCTACTAGCAGGAGAATCAGCTATAAAGAGAGCTAGAAAGTCTATGGGTAGAGACAGCTACTAGCAGGAGTATCAGCTATAAAGAGCTAGAAAGTCTGCGTAGAGGAGACAGCTACGAGCAGGAGTATCAGCTATAAAGAGCTAGAAAGTCTATGGGTAGAGACAGCTACTAGCAGGAGTATCAGCTATAAAGAGAACTAGAAAGTCTATGCGTAGAGACAGCTACTAGCAGGAGAATCAGCTATAAAGAGAGCTAGAAAGTCTATGCGTAGTCGGGCCGGAGCAATAGCCCAGCAGGTAGGGGCGTTTGCCTTGCACACGCCGGCCTGTGCCGGCCTGGGTTCGATCCCCGGCATCCCATATGGTTCCCCGAGCACTGCCAAGAGTGATTCTGAGTGCAGAGCCAGGAGTAACCCCTGAGTATCGCCGGTGTGACCCAAAAAATCAAAAAAAAAAAAAAAAAAAAAAAAGAAAGAAAGAAAGTCTGTGTAGAGGAGACAGCTACGAGCAGGAGTATCAGCTGTAAAGAGAGCTAGAAAGTCTATGGGCAGCAGGGAATATCAGGTATTAGCATAACCTTCACAGCTGAGGTTTAATTGTGCTTCTATGTTTCATTAACTGCCTGACACACTGATAGTATAGAAAGCAGTAATCTGTGTTCCACTCAGAGGAACCATTTGTACAGTCTTTGTAGTAGAAAATAACGTAAACTACAGGGCTAAGAAAACCTTTGCAAACCGTAGAAGCGAAGTGAGTGGACATTTCTCCAACCAGTGCGCAAAGCACCAGCACGGCCCAGGGTGCACCCCCGCTTCTCTGCAAGCAGGCGCTCTTCCTCCAAGGGCCACATGACCCACTGCTCAGCTTAGCTGGTAATTAGGGAAGAGACAGGCCACGTGACTCAGTCAGGATGAGGAGACGGCAGCAAACGGAAGAGAGGGCGCACAAAGCCGACCCTTCTTCATTTCATTCATTCATTCATTTATCCCTGTATCTATTTATTGATTTGTTTGTTTGCTTGCTTTTTGGGTCACACCCGGCGATGCTCAGGGGTTACTCCTGGCTCTGCACTCAGGAATTACTCCTGGCGGTGCTCAGGGGACCATATGGGATGCCGGGTATTGAACCTGGGTCGGCCACGTGCAAGGCAAACGCCCTCCCGCGGCTGTGCTATGGCTCCGGCCCTGTCGGCCCTTCTTTAAAGCCAACTGTCTAAAAGCAATCAACGAACACCTCCTTCCCTACACCAACGCCCTACCCCAATGTATCCAGTGGAGGAAATACTGAGCTGTCAAATCCACAGTGGCACTTACCACTGGACACAGACCCACGGCATTCCACAAAGCGCTACCATGCACACGCACAGATTAATAAACTGCCGTGCCACTTCCGCAAGTCACCGAATAATAGTCACAGTATTACAATAAGAGGCATGTAGAAAGTTGACACAGGGCGGGAGGCGGCTCAAAAGGCTAAAGAGCATGTGGAAAACCAGGTTCAGTTCCCGGCACCACATGGTTCCCAGAGCACTGTTAGGAGAGTCTTTATACTCACCGATACATTGGCACTGTCACTGCTTGCAATTTCAGCTGCTTTTTCAATAATCTGGTTTAAAAAAAGGTTTTAAATTAGGCCTGAGTTCTCATATCTTATGGCTCTGCTCATACTTCACTGGGCAAGTGCCCTACCCGCTGCACCATCTCTCAGCTCGTCCAAAAATAACTTTTCATTGCTCATTCTTCAAAACATTTACTGGGGCCAGAGATAGTACAGTGGGTACGTGCATGCATTCCAGCTGGGCTCGATCCCCAGCACCCCAATATGGTCTCCTGAGCCTGTCAGAGTGATCGTGAGCACAGAGCCAGGAGTAAGTCCTGAGCACCAGTGGGTAATGGGTCTGCAGAAGATGGTTTCTCACTTCTGCCTTTCAGGCTCTGCTTTATTTACGGAGAATCCTAATCCTATTCCCTAGGAATCAGAGTCCCGTAGAGTAATTCTGGGTCAGCTGCATGCAAGGCAAGTGCCTTACCACTGTTACTATCTCTCCGGCACTAAGTTTTTTAAGATAGCTGGTTCTCAAAGGGAAATGCCCAATCCGCCACGCTATCACTCCAGCCCCACATGCACCACCAGGAGGGATCCCTGAGCACCACGAGGTGAGGCCACAAAAAACGGGAAAACATTAAGCCTAAATTTAAAGGTGGATTAACTTAAATATTTAGTATAAAACCCAATTGTTTTGTTGATGCTCAGAGATTACTCCTGGCTCTAAATTCAGGAATCACTCCTGGCAGTGCCCAGACCATCTGGAGCCTGGGGGGGGGTGTGTGTGTGTGGGGGGGTTGGGGGGGGTTGGGGGTGTGACGATCAAATCCGGGTGGGTCTCTTACAAGGCACAGGGATTACTCTCAAGATTAGGTCTCAAGTGCCTTACCCACTGTTACTATCCCTCCGGCCCCAAATTAATTTTATGAGTTTGTTTTCAAACTAAGGAAATACAATTCTTATTATCTGAGAATTTGTTTATTTCCTCCTAACAGCCCTGACCACACCTAAAACAGAAACGCCAGACCTGAAGATATAAAAATAAGACATCTTGGCTCCCGTACACATACAGAGTCAGAGCCGATTTCAGCTCTCACGTGACACTCTCCTTGTCACCAAGACATACGGCTTGGACACCAAGGCAAAGTGTTTAGAGACAGGGGCCAGAGCAACAGCACAGCGGGAGGGCGTTTGCCTTGCATGCTGACAACCCGGGTTCGATCCCCGGCATCCCATAGGGTCCCCCGAGCACTGCCAGGAGTAATTCCTGAGTGCAGAGCCAGGAATAACCCCTGAGCATTGCCGGGGTAACCCAAAAAAGCAAAACAAAACAAAACAAAACAAAACAAAAAACCAAAGTGCGTAGAGACAGCAACCCTGGGCAGAGTTCCACAGAACACTGCACAGAAGGAAGAGCTCTCTGGGGGTGCGATCAGCCTGTTCTCTGGCTCACGGCTCTCAGAACAGGGAGGAAGGAACGGCTCTGCTCTGACCCCACACCCCACCCCACGCTGAGCCACATGCACAGTGGACACAGAGAGGCGCACCCACGGCCTCTCGGCACTGCAGAGGCTCTCGGCACACTCAGGATCTCCTCAGGTTCTTCTAAAGGAGGAGCCTGAGGCAGAGAAAGCCGCGGTGCTCTCACCAGGATAAAGCCCAGAGTCAAGCCAACTCTCGCCCGGTGTCATTCACTCAACAAAACAAACGCACGTGACTTTTAAAAATACAGTCACAGGACTAAAGCCATAAATGTTTAGGCCACAGAGGAACAATTCCAATGCTGCAGACAGCTTACCTTATCGAAGGGAGGGTAGTAATAAGGCTGCTTTTTCGTCTCTGGGAATTTAATATGTAAAGCTGTTGCATTTTCAGTGTATGGATTTGTCTGAACAGTTCCCATTGGATTCAACATTTCTTCAAGCTCATCTAAAACACAGAAGTAATTTTCATCCTTTTTGGGGAGACGGGGTGGGGAGGTGCACGGCGACGGTACCCGGCAATGCTCAGGACCCGGCTCTGCGCAAGGGAGCATATGGGACCCGGCTGCGCTCAGGGGTCACTTCTGGCAGCTTGGGGGACACTCACATGGCAACGATACCCGGCAATGCTCAGGACCCGGCTCTGCGCAAGGGAACATATGGGACCCGGCTGCGCTCAGGGGTCACTCCTGGCAGCTTGGGGACACTCACATGGCGGCGATACCCAGCAATGCTCAGGGCCTATCCCGCTGTGCTCAGGGGTCACTCCTGGCAGCTTGGGGGACATTCACATGGCAATGATACCCAACAATGCTCAGGGCCTATTCCGGCTGTGCTCAGGGGTCACTCCTGGCAGCTTGGGGGACACTCACATGGCAACGATACCCGGCAATGCTCAGGGCCTATCCCGGCTGTGCTCAGGGGACACTCCTGGCAGCTTGGGGGACACTCACATGGCAACGATACCCGGCAATGCTCAGGGCCTATCCCGGCTGTGCTCAGGGGACACTCCTGGCAGCTTGGGGGGACATTCACATGGCAATGATACCCAGCAACGCTCAGGGCCTATCCCGGCTGCGCTCAGGGATCACAGCGGAGGTTTGGGGGGACACTCACGAGGATGGAGATCGAACCCAGGTTGGCTGCATGCAAAGCAAACACCCCACCTGCTGTATGATTGCTCCAGCACCTAATTTTAATTCTAAAGAACATGTTTTCGATGCTGACCTCAAGACCAGATTAACAGAGCAAACGAGTTTGAGCACAGGTAGGCGGCTCCCAGAAGTGGAAGTCACTGGGAATTCGTCAGATGGAGCTGGGACCACCTGCCTCTCCATTTTGCCCCAGAGCCCGTGGCAGCGCCCAGGAGCTGCCCTGCGGTGACTAGCCATAGCATGCAGAGCCTCAGATGCAGCCAGGAGAACTGGCACAAAGCTCTCCCCTAGCTCAGCTGACCATGAGGCTCCCCAAGTAGTGCAGCTGCAAGGTCCATCAAACTAGTGGAAACAGTTGACCTGGAATGTACTGCATTCCACGATGTGTAGGAAAGGTAGGCGGGAGAGAGAGAGAGAGAGAGAGAGAGAGAGAGAGAGAGAGAGAGAGAGAGAGAGAGAGAGGAGAGAGAGAGGGAGAGAGAGAGAGAGAGAGAGAGAGAGAGAGAGGAGAGAGAGGGAGAGAGGGAGAGAGAGAGAGAGAGAGAGAGAGAGAGAGAGAGAGAGAGAGAGGGAGAGGGAGAGAGGGAGAGGGAGAGAGAGGGAGAGAGAGGGAGAGAGAGGAGAGAGAGAGAGAGAGAGAGAGAGAGAGGTATATAGAACCCGCCATGTAGTTGGACTGAGGGAGGGAAGAGGGAGGTGGGGACATTGGTGATGGGGAGATGGGCATGGGTGTTGGAACACTGTAGAACCAAAACTAAAACATGAGCATCTTGCAATTGTGTATCTAAAAGTGGTGTTGGGGCCGGGCGAGTAGCCCAGCGGGTAGGGCGTTGCCTTGCAAGCAGTCGGTCCATGCCGGCCCGGGTTCGATCCCCGGCATCCCATATGGTCCCCGAGCACCGCCAGGACTAACTCCTGAGTGCAGAGCCAGGAGTAACCCCTGAGCATCGCCGGGTGTGACCCAAAAAAAAAAAAAAAGAAAAGTGGTGTAATAAAATAAAAATGTTTTTATTGAAAGTGTCACCTCAGGAGTGTGGCAGACAATTATTTTCAGCCTCACATTTCTGGGTCCACATGCTGGACCCAGCGGATCGAGGGATGTATCTCAGTGGTAAACTCCTGGGGTCCCACCTGGTACAGCAATTAAAAAAAAAGATGGTGGAGGAACAGGGAAAAAAGGAAAAAAGGATAAAAAGAGAGGGAAGAGGATGGCTACCCACAGTACCAGCCATGACTCCAACAAACGATCTGATCCCAAACTGTTTGTTGATTTGGGACCAAATAAATTTGAACATGCCAATAAGCTATGCAAACTTTAAAATAAGTTACCAAACGTTCACAGCTACCTCAATCTTTTTTGAATTGTAAACAATCTCAACCTTGAATGCAAACTTAATTGGAGACTGTTCATCTATCAAAATTATTTTTATGAAAACCTTTGTTTCATGTCGTCCCTGTATACTAAAGTCTTGATCAAATGTAACCTGATCTCCGTGGTCACTCACAGGACCCAAGGGGGAAATTCAAGTCATCAATCTTTTTTTATTTTTAAAATAAAACTCATGAGGCAGTCGGGAGGCATGGCAGGTTCTAGCCCTGGCCCACCACCTCGGCAGAGCCTCACAACAAGCCAGACCACCCCCTCACTCCACGGCGCCGCCATTTTCCACATTTGGACTTCCCTCTCGGTCAGAACTCCACCCAGCAGACCAGCCCATCACAGCCCGGCTCACGCGGCCGCAAGGTTCATCAATAAATGCTTTATTTGGAGGTGTTTAAAAAAGTTTGCCTCCCGCTCAGCAAGCCTGGCAAGCTTCTAGTGTTGTATTTGATATGCCAAATTCCAGTAACAATTACATTAGGTCATTCCCATGACCTAATATAATTGCTTGAGGCTCTTTATGTTCCTGTAGCAAGCCGATGCCCCTGGCTGTACTGGCATGAGACAGGACATATGGAGATATTACTGGTGCCCGCTCTAGCAAATAGATGATCAACGGGAAGATCGTGATCGTGATCGTGAAAATAAAACTAATGCTGTTAATGTTCTTTATTAACCTCTTACGCTGCCCCCTGGTAATCTCTGGGACTCTCCATTCAGGTGGTACTTTAAAATCATACCAACGGGAACCAGAGCGGCAGCACAGCAGGGAGGGCATTTGCCTCGCAAGCGGTCAACACGGGATCGATCCCTGGTATCCCATATGGACCCTGAGCACCACCAGGAGTAATTCCTGAGTGCAGAGCCAGGACTGACCCCTGAGCATTGCTGGTGGTGACCCAAAAAAAGCAAAAAATAAATATTAAAAAAAAAACCACACCAATGGCATCTTTCTTCATGGCTGCTTTCCTTTCCTATCCGAACATTTCTCTCTCTGTCTCTCTCTCACTCTCTCTCTCTGCAATAGTACAGTGGGTAGAACATTTGTCTTGCATGAGGCTGACCCAGGTTCATTTCTTGGCATCCCATATTGTCCCCAAGTACCGCCAAGAAAAATTCTTGAGTCCAGGAGCAACTGATGCATTGGTGGGTATGACCAAAAACAAGAACAGGGGCAGGAGAGAAGATAGTAGAGTTGGCAGAGTGATTGCTCTGCACACAGATGACCACAGTTCAATCCCGCATCCCATCACACACACACACACACACACACACACAAGTTCAGAAACAGTGAGTCATGAAGACACACGAGGCTCCAGCCAAGAGGTTTCTCTTTAAGATGAGGGAGAAGGAAGTGAGTCTTACCAGGAAATGATGACCAACTGTGCAGTATGATGTCTCCGGATCGCAACTGTCCTTTAAAGTCAAACACCATGGTATTGACCCAGGCCACAGGGTAGTGCTGTCGGAAAAGGTGCCACTATATGAATGTGCTAAGAAAGAGCCTTAAGACATTACCCAGTATATAAGCTGCATTTCAGTCACGTCATGCTTAGAAAGTTCTAAAGTTGGATATTCCCTAGCAATGGTCCAGCAGGGAGGGCATTTGCCTTGCACACGGCCGACCCGGGTTCGATCCCCGCATCCCATATGGTCCCCCGAGCACCACCAGGAGTAATTCCTGAGGGAAGAGCCAGGAGTAACCCCCGAGTATTGCCAGATGTGACCCAAAAATAAATAAATAAGCAAATAAACAAATAAATAATAAAAGCAAAATGAACCAAACAAGTAAGGAAAAAAAAAAACCCCAACAAAACTCTGAACGCCAAACCTGACACCTAAAATTTCAATAAGGGGAGTCGGAGCGATAGCCCAGCGGTAGGGTGTTTGCCTTGCATGCGGCTGGCCCATGCCGGCCATGTTCGACCCCCAGCATCCCATATGGTCCCCTGAGCACACCAGGAGTAATTCCTGAGTGCAGAGCCAGGAGAAACCCCTGAGCATCGCCGGTGTGTGACCCAAAAAAAGCAAAAAAAAAAAAAAAATTTTCAATAAGGGACTATGAAGTTGCAATTATTAAGTCTCTTCATTTTGTTCTTACTAAAGCCTTTTTTAAAGTATTTGATATATGGCAGGAGAGCGTCCCATGGGTTATGGCACCCGCCCTGCCCGCTGGCCCTGGGCAGGTCCTGGCATCACACATGGGCCCTGGGCACTGCCACCAAACAAGTATTTCATCAGAGGGGCCGGAGCCATAGCACAGCAGGGAGGGCGTTTGCCTGGCATGCGGCAGACCCAGAACAGATCCCCGGCATCCCATACAGCCCCCAAAGCACCGTCAGAAGCAAATCCTGAGTGCAGAGTGAGGAGTAACCCCTGAGTATCGCCATTTGTGACGCAAAAAAAGCAACAAAAAGAAAAAAGATACAGATTTAGGGTCGGGTAAGTGGCCAGTGGTGAAGAACATGCCCCCGAGCAAGAGACATTGCCCTTTGGAAAACAGCTCTTGGGAATTAGAGTTAACGTGCTGAAGATTTCAGAGTCTGAAATTCATTCTGTTCTATTAGTATCTCCCCCATAAAACAGTATGTCATTACCACTTTCCCAGCTTTCCTGATTGTCTGATATTTAGAGGGATTAATAGTCTTAGTTGATTTCTTCGTTTTCACTTTATCCAAAACTGCATAAACAGCAAAAACATAATCGAGCCATTCTCGGCAGGTCACAAGTATTAATATCAAATTCCAGTGTTTCGTTCCAAACGTGGTCATTCTTCCCTGATATCTCTGAGCTTACGAGTTTTGCACAGGAGTTCAGTACCATGAAAAAAGACCAGCCCTGACATGTACCTGTAATGAAGCAAACACAAAACTGAATAAAACTACCAACCAATAAACTCTGCTACAGAGAATAAGGAATCTATACTGGGGCCGGAGAGGTAGTTCAGCGGGTAGAGCACTTGCCTTCCATGTAGTCAACCTGGATTCAATCCCAAACATCCTATACACTCCACAGAGCACCACCAGGAGTAATTCCTGAGTGCAGAGGCAGGAGTAAACCCTGAGCATTGCTGAGTGTGGCCACCCCCCACCAAAAAAAAATCTATACTGAAGCAACACATCAAGTTTAAGAAAACACTTATCAAAGAAGCTTTTGGTACATCTACACAATGGAATACTATGCAGCTGTTAGGAAAAATGAAGTTATAAAATTTGCCTATAAATGGATGGACATGGAGAAGATTATGTTGAGCGAAATTAGCCAGAAGGAGAGAGAGACAGATACAGAATGACTGCATTTATTTGCATAACATAAATATATATGTACATGTTATGATACCAATATCCAAGGTCAAGTGAAACATATATCAGGAGGTCTTGTCAAAGGTGGAAATTATCACAAACGTGTGGGAGTCAGAGGCTAGGTAAGACAGAAAATGGAACAGTGTGCTAACAATTGTCGAGGGTACTAATGCCAACCTAGAACTGAGCATTAAATACAGGCAAAAAGATACACATGACAACCCTTTTAATGTATGTTCTGTAATCCATAGTCTGGAAGGGAAGGAAAAGAGAAAGAGAGAGAAAGGGAAAGAAATAAAGAACCTGCCATGGAGGAGGGCTGGGGGAGGGGGAGGGAACCGGGACGTTGGTGGTGGGAGATGGGCACTGGAACACTGTATGACCAAAAACCAAATATGAACTTTTTAATTGTATATCTTTGTAATTGTAAAAATAAAAATTTTTTAAAAAATTTAAAAGAAAAAGAAAACACTTATATTCAATAGGGTTGTTCATTGCGCTGCTTGTTTACTTATAGACTAGTTAAAAACAGTCAGATCTCAGTGTCTAAGCAGGTGTTCGAACAATGTAAGTAGGGCTAGAGAGATCTATCGTGACAGCTAGTAGGGCGCTGGCCTGTTACACCCTGACCTGGGTTCGGTCCTTAGCATCCCATATGGCCCCTCATCACCATCAGGAATAAAGCCTAAGTGCAGAGACAGGAGTAACCCCAGACCATTGGTGGGTGTGGCCAAAATTAAAAAAAAGTTGTGCTGACCTTGACTGTCATGATGGCAAAGAGAAGGAAGGAGAGATCAGGAACATTTCTTTCTAATGTTTGGATTTTTTTCATCTTTGGCAACAAGCATGCTATATTTTTCAATCGGAAAGAAAAATTTTAATTAAATTTTAAAAAAGTAGAGGTGCCAGACCAATAGTCCAGCAGGTAGGGTGTTTCTCTTGCACGTGGTTGACCCTGGTGTGGTCCCGGGCATCCCATATGGTCCCCTGAGTACCACTAGAAGTGATTCCCAAGAGCAGAGCCAGGACTAGCCCCGAGTATAGCCATGTATGGCCCAAAAACTAAAAGAAAAGGGTGGGTGGGGGCGCAAAATTGCAGCTAAATAGAAAACAAAGGCAAGCTCGCCTTAGGAACACCATTAAAAACTGAAATCAAATAAACATTATCCAAAAAAAAGTGCAGTATCTAGCTGAGAAATGATGTGGCAAAAAAATCCCCTTTATTCTAAGGGAAGCTAATTAAAGAATCTTTGATGTTTGATGTCCATCTGGCAAAGGGAAAAAACCCCGACGGTTGCTGGCAACGTGCTATGCAGTGCACTCTCATGCAAGCATATCTCTACCAAAGCGAATCGCTTTCTTGGATCACAAAACTAGGCAATTTTCTGTCAAATAAAATAGGGAAAACTGCAGTCTTTGGGACAAATGCCTTGTTAAGTCTTCACTTCATTGTAAGGAGCTGAGTAATAAACCCCATGTCGTAACAACTTGTGATCTTTTATCATCTTTTGTGGTCATCTTTTCCCACCCCAGAAAATGGCATTAGGCATTTTTGCACTCAGCAAAATTAAAAATCAAACAAACAAAAAACCTGAATGAGAACAAAGAAATTCAAATACTCACTTTTACAGTTTCTTCAGTGTTAAGTTTATTTCCCTTAACCAAGACAATTTGGAAAGGATTGTTGTTTTCAAAAAATATGCTGTAAAAAGAAATGAAATAAGAAAAAAATAGTCTATGCAGCAATGAAATCATCATCAGTTCTCCAATCTATTGGGAAAATGAAGATGGATCTCTGAGCTAGCAAACGAAAGCCACATATTAAATTAGCTCAGAATCACCAGAACTTAGCGCCCAGTGTTGAAACACAGGCAGATTCCGCCACTGGGAAGGGATACTAAATACTACGGGTCAATATTGAAAGCTGTGAATAAATTAAAAGCTGAGTACTTCCAACTGAGCAATGTACCAGTCACCAAGAAGTGCTTGAACATATAATGGTATAGACGCACATCGATTTTTCTACTACGATGCCTCTAAAGGTTCACCGAGATCGACGTTTAGCAAAATGAATTTAAAAAATCTTTATCAGCATGTCTCTTTGATACCAAAAGAACATCATAAACCACAAATGACACTTTTCCTATTTATATGTAGCCTGAGTAAGGAAAAAGAGTGCGCAGCTAGGAAGATAATTTGCAATAAACAGTGATGAATCTTTGACAAACACGCACTGGTTTTTCACAGAAGTGAGCAGAGAAAGGCTCTGCGTGGCTCGAGGGCACAGCTAAGGGAAGCAGGTGCTCTCGGGTGGCCAAACGCTTACACATGAGACTTACAGAAATAATTCGCGTTTTCTTTGGTGGTAAAGGAAGGGGAAGATTGGACGAATTACGATTTATGGCAGCCTCTATGGCAATCATTTCCTGTTCATACATCTTCTTGATTTTGCAGCATTCCACAAGTATAAAATGGGGCAAGGTCCTGTTCACGACACAGCTCCGGATGTACTACAGTGGCGAGAAAGAGCAAGGTGAGCATCTTGAGCAGACACTAGCAGACAGAAGAGAGGCTGGAGCGATAGATAGCACAGCTGACAATGCCCCCGCCCCACAGCAGGCCAACGGGTTCAACCCTCAGCATCCCAGACTGTCCCCAGAGCCTGCCAGGAGCAAGTGCTGAGTGCAGAGCGAGGAGAAAGCCCTGAGCGCCACCAGAAGCCTTGCAGGGGAAGACTGTGAAAAGCTGTGGCCTGAAAATATACGGTTCCTTACTGTCAAAGTTATCACTTTAATTTGGCATGCTTGTAAGCTTAAACAAAAAATCAAGGGAGTGCCTAAATACTAAATGTGTGCCTAAATACTAACACTGAATATCTTAAACTATTGCACTATTTACCTGCATTTTGTCACTCAGTCGATGATACTTTACATCATGACCATTTCTTCAGTCTCTAAATGTAACTTCAACAAAATGTCCCCAAGTTCTTGAAGGTATGGCGAGGACCCCTAATTTTTATCTTACACCCAGTGGTGCTCAGGGGTTACTCCTGGCTCTGCACTCAAGAATGGCTCCTGGGAGTGTCCAGGGGGCCATACGGGATGCCAGGGATCGAACCTGGGTCAGCTGCGGCCAGCCAAGTGCCCTCCGCCGCACCATCGCTCTGGCCCTAAGCAGCAGGTCTTATGACTGGGAAGGGCTGTTGCACTGAACATTTTTAACTGAAAATGCCACTTTCCTCCACGAGAGAGAGGAGGCACTTCCTCATATACCGTACTACATATAGTATACGCGATATGTGACTACATGGGAATGAAACCTCAAAAAGAAAAGTTTTAGGAGATAGCTAATAATTATAAAATTCCGGCCGGAGCGATAGCCCAGCGGGTGGGGCGTTTGCCTTGCATCGCCGCCGGCCTGTGCCGGCCTGGGTTCGATCCCCGGCATCCCATATGGTCCCCCCAGCACCGCCAGGAGTGATTCCTGAGTGCAGAGCCAGGAGTAACCCCTGAGCATCGCCAGGTGTGACCCAAAAAGCAAAAAAAATAAATAAATAAAAAAAAAAATTATAAAATTCCTATCAAATATGAAAATGCTTTCCCCAAAAATGGAAAAGAGAAATCATATGCATAAATATAATTAAAATTTTTGGTTTTCTAAATGAAGACAAAATCTGACTATATTACTTTACCTAGTTAGCAGAAAGTAAGTTTTTACACAATTTCCTTTGTGGTCATTTAATAAATGTTTCCTATTTTACTTACTCTGGATGTAGCATCTAAATCTTTAAGGTTATGTAATGCAGCAAGCAGCTAGAACAAATTGCATTAAGAACACATAATTTTCCAGGAAGACAATTACAACAAAGAATAAGAAAGCAGAACGCAATTAAATAAAAGCACATGAACACAGTCAAACCACATGCCCAAAAGACACATAACTGAGAGCCAGGGTGATAGCACAGCAGGGAGGGCGTCTGCCTTGCATGAGGCTGACCCGGGTTCGATCCCCCGGCATCCCATATGGTCCCCTGAGCACAGCCAAGAGTAACACCTGAGCAAAGAGCCAGGAGTAACGCCTGAGCATCGCAGGGTGTGACCCAAAAAGAAATTAAAAGGGTGGGAATGTCAAAAAAGTGCAGCTGCTGCACTGAATTGGGGGGCGGGTTGAAGGGTCTCCCGGGTTGTCAGCTTGCAGCTGTGTGGCTGACTGACAGAGTATCAGGAACAGAACCAGCCGGGCTCTGAACTCCTTTCAGACTCTTCCAACTATTTCCTTCAAACATTACTGCCTTGGGCAGGCTCAGCCAACCCTCCTCTGCTCCTCTCAACTATCCTGCCAGGCTCTCGCTCCTCCAACTCTCGCTCCTGCCAGCCAGGCTGAGAACCCAGTCTCAAGCGACTCCTCAACTGTTTTCCCAACTCATATATATATCTGTAATTTGGATATTGGCCACCCCTTTAAGAGCTAGAGGCCATCCCTTTAACGCTTAAAGGAAGGGACCCAACACCGGGTGTAAATAGAGCAGTACGCAGACACTGCCGCCCCAGAGGGGCCTTCACCCGTGGGCTCCCGTCTCTGAAGTCAGAATGAGCGTAAAAGTTATTGGGTTAAAAAAGTGTGTGTGTGTGTATCTGTGTCTGTGTGTGTCTGTGTGTGTCTGTGTGTGTGTGTGTATATATATATATAATTGAAAATAAAATTAAAAAATACAGGTCGGAGCCATAGTACAGCGGGTAGGGTGTTTGCATGGCCAAGCTGGGTTCAATATCTGGCATCCTATATGGTCCCCCGAGCACCTCCAGGAGTAATTCCTGAGTGCAGAGCCAGGAGTAACCCCTAAGCATCATCGGACATGACCCAAAAAGCAAAAAAAAAAAAAGACAAGAATATGCCAAAATGTTGGCAATGGTTTACCTTGAAGTACTTGTTACTAAATTCTGTTTAATTTTCTGTGGATTCCAAATGTGCATCAGGCAACACATTTTTTTTTCTCTTTTGGTCACATCCGGTGATGCTCGGGGTTACTCCCTGGCTTTGCACTCAGGAATTACCCCTGGCAGTGCTCGGGGACCATATGGGATGCCGGAGATCGAACCCAGGTCAGCTGTGTGCAAGGCAAATGCCCTACCCACTGGACTATCGCTTGCTCCCGGGCAACACATTTTTTAACAAACTTCAATTGTGAAGTATACAAATACACACATTTCGATGGTCAAACAAAGTGCTGCTATTACACATACCTGGAACTGAATTAGTGGGTGATCACCAAACACATACTCTACTCTCCCGCTGACTTGGAGCACATAATCGTAGGGGCTGACCTCGTCTTCTTTCCCGCGAATCGTCAAACGCTTCTGGATTGCCAATTCATTGACTTTTATAGGATTCATATCGGGAGATACTTGAAAGCTAAATACATCCTAAAGGTGGGTGGGGGAGAGAAGCAGTTATATTTGCTATTTCAGTCAATTTTCCATTTTATAAATAGAATGTGTTCATATCAAATTTGCTACAATGTCTAGGAAATTGTAAGCTATCTGCTGCTCTGTGGCAAGTGAGATTAATACCTGCAACATGAGTCATATTCAAGTTACATTTATCACTGGGTAGTTTATCTCAAGCGCTTTCCCAGTGGCTATCCATCCTAAAATAAGCTAAGAAAAGCCAAAACCCAAAACCGCCAGCATCCAAATTTAGCCAACACTCAAATAACAGCATGGGGTGGGCGGTGCTCAAGTGGAAAAGCATACTCCCAGCTGTTTTAACCCAAGCAACACATAACTCCCAAACATTTAGGTGTGACCTCTATAGAAAAAGAACAATCATTACAGTAATTATATGTTGTCACGGGTACAAGGTACCAATGAACAATTCCATTCAATATGACCAACATGTAGAAGGGAAGCAAGTTTATTAACGGAATGAAATATAGCTGGGACAAAATATTGTTAAAGCTTTTCAAAATAAACGTCAAAGGCACAGACATTGAAGATTACAAAATAACTTAAAATTAACAAAACTGTTTCTTATAATATAATCAGAGAAGATAGATTATTTCATATGATTCTAAATTTATTTACGTCTTAGACTGAAATATATTCTCTAGAATAGTGTCATCCAGGTAAAAAGCTAAATCCAGTTAAACCCATACATTTATTACAACGTATCATCAAAATACACCACCTGACAAGTTTCAAAGTGAACCGCCACGATAAGCTTCCCTCCATAAAGTTTATCTTCCAAGTTTTCAAGGACGGATGTTTCGTGTTCTGGTGGGTACGTCTGCTTCAGCCAATCCATCCAAGACAATCCCACAAGAGACTGGAGCTTCTCCTCACTGAATTTGCGCATTTTTACACGGAATTCATTCACTTCAGGATCTTTCAAGGCATCAAATTCATGTAAACCTAAACACAATTTTTAAAAGTGTCATGTAGAGTCACTAGTAGCAATGAGAGAATACAAATTATAATGCAAAAATGAAGGGAACCTTTCTTTTATAAATAGGGCAAATAAAATTAAAAAAATAATTTCATATATAAAAATTACATCTCTAAGGAATAAAAATCATGAAAGCTTTAACTGAAATGCAAATGAACAACAACCAGTGTTGGAAAGACTGAGAAGAGGCAAAAGGGGACTCTCATTCCCAGCTGGAGAGAATGTTGACGGGTTCAACTACATTGGAAAATGTGGATATTCCTCTAAAACAATATAGACATTGAGGTCCGGAGTGATAGTACAGCAAGTAGAATGTTTGTTTTGCACACAGCCAACCCAGGTTCAAACCCCAGCATCCAACATGGTCCTCTGAGCCTTGCCAGAAATAATTCCTAAGCACAGAGCCAGGAGTAACCCCTAAGCATCGCCAGGTGTGACCCAAAACTGAAAGAAAGAAAACCCACTAGAGACTGAGCTTCCATAGAACCCAGCAATTCCATTCCTGGGAATATACCGAGGACCCAAAATCACAATGCCCAGAAGCCACCTGCACTCCAGTGCTCATTCCAGCGCTATTCACAATAGCCAGAATCTGAAAACAACCCCAAATGCCCAAGACACATGAGTGGAAAAAGCAGCGATGGTACAACTACACAATGGAAAGCTACCTGGCTACAAGAAAATATGAAACCATGCAATTCTGCTGCTACGCTGATGGACCTGGAGAGCATCGAGCTGAGGGAAGCGAGTCAGAGGGAGGGGCAGATACAGAATCAGAGGGAGGGGGCAGATACAGAATCAGAGGGAGGGGGCAGATACAGAATCAGAGGGAGGGGGCAGATACAGAATCAGAGGGAGGGGGCAGATACAGAATCAGAGGGAGGGGGCAGATACAGAATCAGAGGAGGGGGCAGATACAGAATCAGAGGGAGGGGCAGATACAGAATCAGAGGGAGGGGGCAGATACAGAATCAGAGGGAGGGGGCAGATACAGAATCAGAGGGAGGGGGCAGATACAGAATCAGAGGGAGGGGGCAGATACAGAATCAGAGGGGGGGGGGGGGGCAGATACAGAATCAGAGGGAGGGGCAGATACAGAATCAGAGGGAGGGGGCAGATACAGAATCAGAGGGAGGGGGCAGATACAGAATCAGAGGGGGCAGATACAGAATCAGAGGGAGGGGGCAGATACAGAATCAGAGGGAGGGGGCAGATACAGAATCAGAGGGGAGGGGGCAGATACAGAATCAGAGGGGAGGGGCAGATACAGAATCAGAGGGGGCAGATACAGAATCAGAGGGAGGGGGCAGATACAGAATCAGAGGGAGGGGGCAGATACAGAATCAGAGGGAGGGGGCAGATACAGAATCAGAGGGAGGGGGCAGATACAGAATCAGAGGGAGGGGGCAGATACAGAATCAGAGGGAGGGGCAGATACAGAATCAGAGGGAGGGGGGCAGATACAGAATCAGAGGGAGGGGGCAGATACAGAATCAGAGGGAGGGGGCAGATACAGAATCAGAGGGAGGGGCAGATACAGAATCAGAGGGAGGGGCAGATACAGAATCAGAGGGAGGGGGCAGATACAGAATCAGAGGGAGGGGGCAGATACAGAATCAGAGGGAGGGGCAGATACAGAATCAGAGGGAGGGGGCAGATACAGAATCAGAGGGAGGGGCAGATACAGAATCAGAGGGAGGGGGCAGATACAGAATCAGAGGGAGGGGGCAGATACAGAATCAGAGGGAGGGGGCAGATACAGAATCAGAGGGAGGGGCAGATACAGAATCAGAGGGAGGGGGCAGATACAGAATCAGAGGGAGGGGGCAGATACAGAATCAGAGGGAGGGGGCAGATACAGAATCAGAGGGAGGGGGCAGATACAGAATCAGAGGGAGGGGGCAGATACAGAATCAGAGGGAGGGGGCAGATACAGAATCAGAGGGAGGGGCAGATACAGAATCAGAGGGGCAGATACAATCAGAGGGAGGGGGCAGATACAGAATCAGAGGGAGGGGGCAGATACAGAATCAGAGGGGGCAGATACAGAATCAGAGGGAGGGGGCAGATACAGAATCAGAGGGAGGGGGCAGATACATTCAGAGGGGAGGGGGCAGATACAGAATCAGAGGGAGGGGCAGATACAGAATCAGAGGGAGGGGGCAGATACAGAATCAGAGGGAGGGGCAGATACAGAATCAGAGGGAGGGGGCAGATACAGAATCAGAGGGAGGGGGCAGATACAGAATCAGAGGGAGGGGGCAGATACAGAATCAGAGGGAGGGGGCAGATACAGAATCAGAGGGAGGGGGCAGATACAGAATCAGAGGGAGGGGCAGATACAGAATCAGAGGGAGGGGCAGATACAGAATCAGAGGGAGGGGCAGATACAGAATCAGAGGGAGGGGGCAGATACATTCAGAGGGAGGGGGCAGATACAGAATCAGAGGAGGGGGCAGATACAGAATCAGAGGGAGGGGGCAGATACATCAGAGGGAGGGGCAGATACAGAATCAGAGGGAGGGGGCAGATACAGAATCAGAGGGAGGGGGCAGATACAGAATCAGAGGGAGGGGGCAGATACAGAATCAGAGGGAGGGGCAGATACAGAATCAGAGGGAGGGGGCAGATACAGAATCAGAGGGAGGGGGCAGATACATTCAGAGGGAGGGGCAGATACAATCAGAGGGAGGGGGCAGATACAGAATCAGAGGGAGGGGGCAGATACAGAATCAGAGGGAGGGGGCAGATACAGAATCAGAGGGAGGGGCAGATACAGAATCAGAGGGAGGGGGCAGATACAGAATCAGAGGGAGGGGGCAGATACAGAATCAGAGGGAGGGGGCAGATACAGAATCAGAGGGAGGGGGCAGATACAGAATCAGAGGGAGGGGGCAGATACATTCAGAGGGAGGGGGCAGATATAATCAGAGGGAGGGGGGCAGATACAGAATGGTCCCTCCGTGCGGGACATACACACAGCAGGGAAGTAGCTAATGCCCACAGAGAACAGAAACAGCAGAAGTTGGTCCTTAGTAGGAAGCCGGGGAGCCGGAGAAGGGGCAATGACGTGAGGGAAGGAAGTGGTCACTCTGGACTAGGACGGGTGGACGAAAGGTAGTGACAGCTGGTGTAAAGTGCTGGGAACCACAGTGCGGAAAGAAGGGAAGAGCTGCGCGAGGCAGCGGCAGGATATGGGAGCCCTGGTGGGGAGTGGGAGCCGCTGAGGGCCTGTCCTGGGACAGGGACACTGAGACCCAATCAGAGTAACAGTGATTCACGGTTAATAAAAACATAATTGATAAATTAATGAAACCTTGCCCGTTGCCAGTTCTACAAAGACAATCACAAAATTCATAGTGCATATTTTACAAGATATATGTATATATAATAAACATACATATGTAATGATAAATATTTAAAAGATCCTCATTTTTCTTTTCTTTTTTTTAATTTTTTGCTTTTTGGGTCACACCGGCAATGCTCAGGGGTTACTCCTGGCTCTGCACTCAGGAATTACTCCTGGCGGTGCTCGGGAACCATATGGGATGCCGGGGATCGAACCCAGGCCGGCATGGGCCGAGCTGCATGCAAGGCAAACGCCCTACCCGCTGGGCTATTGCTCCGGCCCCTCATTTTTCTTTATAAACCAAGTAAATCAGGGCCGGAGCGATAGTATGGGGGGGTAGGGTGTTTGCCTTGTCCATGGCCAACACAGATTGGATCCTTGGCATCCATATGGTCATCCCACCTCGGCCACCACTAGAAGTAATTTCTGAGTGCAGAGCCTGAGCATCGCCAGGTGTGACCCAAAGGGTCAAGACCAGGTTTGAAAACATGAGTACAGGGTCAGGGAGACAACACAAGGCTGGAGTGTGTGCTGTGACGCGGGAGACAACACAAGGCTGGAGTGTGTGTGTGAGATGCAATAATCCCAAGTAGACCCTCCACGCTGCACGGTCTGGAGCAGCGCCACAGAGCCCGAGAACTGCCAACTGTGCCCTCCCAAAAAAAAAACAGCAACAAAAAAATTACTTGTTATTTTGAAAAATAAATATAAGAATCAATTTGTGGTTCAAATATGGGAAAATGAAAGCGTTTAAGTGTTTGCTGAATGATCAGCAACAGTGAACTCTTCAGGTGTATTAAGGGTGCCCAGACAGTCTTCAATCACTGCCAATAAACTCTAACTAAGGCAGGCTCCCGAGGGTCTCTAATCTAATACCGGACGAGCTCTTGCCAGACTTAATAAAAAAAGGACACAAGAGCATCACATACTCATACCTACTGCAAAGATCTAACGGAAAGCAAATTTCTCCCTCTACCCACGAAAGATCCCGTGCACTCTGCCTCGCACATGCTCTAAAAGTCTTGACTGTTCATCTGCTCCCTGCCGTCCCCACGCCGCTCCTCATGTGGCCTCTGAGATGATTCACTAACTTCCCTGTGCCCAGTCTTCAGTGGTTACTATCGAAATACATTTCTTTGATTAGTATCTGCTATGAATCTATTTTTCACGTTCTAAAGTGCTAATCAGGGGCTGAAGCAACAGTACGGCAGCTGGGGTGCTGGCCTGGCATGTGGCCCACCAGGTTTGATCCCGGCATCCGACACGGTCCCGAGTCGTCAGGGAGTGATTCCTGAGTGCAGCACCAGGAGTAACCCCTGAGCATCTCCAGCTGCGGCCCCCAAGGGAATGAACGAACGAAGCGAATGAGAGCTTTGCCAGGCAGCTTCTGCTGCTCCACAAGTGTATTCTGAGCAAACGAGAAGGTGGCGGGCTCTGCCTCTCTGTTCTTCCTGCTTCCTTGGTGCACGATTAAACAAACCAACCATTTTCTTTTATTGCCAGAACGGATGACTGTCCACACATGACATTTCCATTTGTTTTTCCACAGTTTCCCTCTAAGATACTACCAAGCTCTGGAGGGTCAGTTGAACCCAAAGTATTTTTTTTTTTTTTCTTTTGGGTCACACCCCCGATGATGCTCAGGGGTTACTCCTGGCTCTGCACTCAGGAATTACTCAGGAATTACACCTGGTGGTGCTGGGGGGACCATATGGGATGCTGGGGACTGAACCTGGGTCGGCCGCATGAGAAGGCAAACGCTCTCCTGCTGTACTACATGGCTCCAGCCCCTAACCCGAGGACTCTGAACGACCCTTAGTGGCTCACACACTATCCGTGATCGCCTGTTCTGCTGACTTATATTTCCCACTGTAAGCCCAAGCAAACACAGACCCTTCGTTCGCGTTCTGTTACATCCATAACCAAAAAGTCAACATGCACAGCTAAGCTGCCAATGCTGTTTCATAATATTTTCCGTCTATTATTAAGATGGGCCTTTGGTTCACAATTCTGTTACAATCAAGTAAAAAGCATAGATATTTTTTAATTCACCCCAAACTGACTGAATCCCAATTTATGAGAAATTTTTTTAAGAAACAGGTGGAACTTGAATTTGGGAACCAGTATAAACAATGCTCAGAAATAGAACCTTAGGCACGCACATGCTGCATGGACACACACACTGCCTGAGCCCACGTGGCCGAGCACATGTGGGAGCACGTGTGTTGCCCGCATCTCCCCTCTTGAGATGTGTACTCTCTTTCTTACTTTCCCTCCTCCTTCCCTTCCCTAAAACCTCCTTAATAAAACCTATTTTACGTCAAAAAAAAAAAAAAATAGAACCTTAGTCAAAAACAGCAATCAGTCTAAGTAACACATTTTTAAACTTAACTACTGGAACCGGAGTGACAGTACATCAGGTAGGGCATTTGCCTTGTACGCGGCTGGCCCGGTTCGACCCCTGGCATTCCATATTGTGCCCCTAGCACTGCCAGGAGTAATTCCTGGGTGCAGAGTCAGGAGTAACCCCTGAGCATTGCCAGTATGACATAAAAGAAAAAAATAATCTCATTACTTTCTTAAATGTCTTCTGCTAGGAGTAATAGCAATGCTTAAAACTTGAAATAACTTCAGAGCTTGCAAATATAATTCTTGATATTCAGAAGCATGAGAGAACAATCCCAGCCTACTAACGACATTAACTGAAAACCCTGCACACTATTTCCTTTTAAGAGTGGCATGAATCTTTACATCTCAGATTAATCAGAACCCAAACAGTAGCTCTGTAAATAATTACTTAGAGCAAACAGAAAATGAAATGATCAAACACATCCTCTTTCAGGAAAAGGTATTTTTAGACCAGCAGTCTGTAAAGGTCCCATTGTTTTCTCTGAAGAGGAGAAGGCAGCAAACTCATTCCTGAAGTTAAATTGAAATAATTGTTTATTGTTTTCCAGGAGTCGTGACCTCACCAAGCTCCGGTTGTAGTGATCACACATAAATGGGCAAAGACAAAAATTCAGTTGTTAGGTATTTAAAATGAAAACTCACTACAAAACATTGACCGGGTTGATGTAACTTCCTAAATGAATGTGAATGTTTGAATTTGTATACGCTGTCTTACTACCGGCTTTTGCAGATACAATGAGTATCTAAAGTTCAATTTCTAGTCGA
Organism: Cryptotis parvus; assembly: GCA_021461705.1. NCBI lineage: Eukaryota > Metazoa > Chordata > Mammalia > Eulipotyphla > Soricidae > Cryptotis > Cryptotis parvus. The sequence goes on along the minus strand of JAJIBD010009377.1, from coordinate 2,474 downwards.
GTTTAGAACCTCCTTTATTTAAGCCCGAAACACTGCTTACACGATCATTTCTATTATTTCTGAAAACTGTGTGCTGAAACAGGTACAAGGATTAACCTGTATGTCTCTTCCGATGTATCTCGGTGTGTGTGAGTTAAAGCCCAGAGGTATTTAATGGGAAAATACTAAGTTACTGCCCCCCAAGAGGCACCGGGGTGAAGGCAGGGGCATGTGTGAGCACAGGAGAACATCAGCACGCCCAATTCCATTTGAATAATGGATATGTTTTTATACGCGTGTCCCATGCAACAGATCTCTTGTCCTCTAATTTGCCCGGTCCGGCACACCTACAGGTAATACTGGATAATGAACTAGTGTAGGAGGTCCAGACCAGAAAGCAGCGGAGTGATCTCAGTTTCCATACGACGGCAAAGCTTAAGTACCCACACCCTGAAGCAAGTCAGCCTTCCGTGTCCTGCGCTCTTGGATTTCCAAACATTTCAGTGTCCCTAACAAGCAGTGTGGTTCTAGTCGGCTTCCTGCCACAAAATACACAGAAGCTAAGTATGTATAATTGTGACACAGCTATGCGATTTCCCTTCTCATGTGCCCTGAGCACCATCAAGTGTGGCCCAAAAACTGCTTAGAAAGAAGTGAAATTGGGGGCCACAGCCCAGCAGGTAGCCTTGCATGCGCGGCCGGCCTGTGCGCCCGGGTTCGATCCCCGGTATTCCATATGGTCCCCTGAGCACCGCCAGAAGTAATTCCTGAGTGCAGAGCCAGGAGTAACCCCTGAGCATCTCCGGGTGTGACCCAAAAAAAGCAAAAAAAAAAAAAAAAAAGAAGAAGAAGTAAAATTAAGGGCCAGAGCAACAGACAGCGGGGAGGGTGTTTGCCTTACATGCGGCAGACCCAGGTTCGATCTCTGGCATCCCATATGGTCACCTGAGCTCGCCAGGAGTACTTCCTAAGCACAGAGCCAGGACTAACCCCTAAAGACTGGGTGTGACTCAAAAAGAAAAGAAAAAGCAAAAATTAAAACATGATCCATTAACAGTTGTTAAAATAAGTCATGAGGGGCCGGAGCAATAGCACAGCACAGTGGGTAGGGGCGCCTGCCTAGCACCCAGACGATCCAGGTTCAATCCTCAGCATCCCATATGGTCCCCCCAAGCACCGCCAGCAGTAATTCCTGAGTGCAGAGCCAGGAATAACCCCTGAGCATCACTGGGTATGACCCAAAAAAGTAAATAACTAACTAGTTAACTAAATAAATATATATATGAATAAATACGGCAGAGCCTGGCAAGCTACCCATATCATATTTGATATGCCAAATACCAGTAACAATTATAGACCTCATTCTCATGACCTGATGGAATGGTTTGAGGCTCTTTATGTTCCTGAAACAAGCAGATGCCCTTGGGCTACACTTGCTTTCGACTGGACTTATGGAGATGTTACTGGTGCCCGCTGGAGCAAATCGATGATGAACGGGAAGACAGTGATACAGTGAATTTTATAGACTGATACTAATTTCAATTTTTTTTCTATTTAAAGAACTTTTTAAATTTTTTTGATTTAAAAAAATAAATCCTTTTCTGATGAATTAAAAATCTAGAAAAATATTGCCTTTATAAAACAGAAAGGAGTGAATTTTAAGAAGACATTAATACTTAAAAAACTGGGGCCGTAAGCGATGGCACAGCGGGTAGGGCAATTTGCCTTGTATGAGGCTGACCCGGGTTCAATCCCGGCATCTCATATGGTCCCCGAGCACTGCCAGGAGTAATTCCTGAGTGCAGTGCCAGGAAGAACCCCTGAGTATCACCGGGTATGACCCAAAGAGCAAAAAAACAAAGAAAAAAAAACTTAAAAAAATATTTTTTTGGTATGATATAATTACAAACCTATTTAATGGAAAAGAATTACTGTACAGCCGGATAAGATGTTTGCCTTGTATGCAACAGACACAGGCTCAATTCTGGGCAACCCATATGATCCCAAGTATATCAGGGGCGAGCCCTGAATTTCAAAAAACAAAACAAAACAAAACAAAAAAGAATTACGCAAAAGAAAGCTTATCCTTTGAAAAAATGATGTTTTTTTTTTTCTTTCTGGGTCACACCTGGCGACGCTCCAGGGGTTACTCCTGGCTCTGCACTCAGGGAATTACTCCTGGCGGTGCTCAGGGGACTATATGGGATGCCGGGGATCGAACCCAGGCCGACATAGGCCGGCCGCATGCAAGGCAAACGCCCTACCCGCTGGACTATCGCTCCGCCCGAAAAACGATGTTTTAAACAGTTAAGCAAGAAGAGGCCATGATTTATCTGTCTCAAAAAAAGAAATTGCTATATATACATTGCTATATATACATGCTATATTAGCTATATATACATTAACGCATATGTATATATATTATCTATCTCAAAAGATACATTAAGGATTTCTATCTTTTGAGATATATATTCCTATATATACAAGGATTCTTT
>JAJIBD010009376.1:0-20852 GCA_021461705.1 Cryptotis parvus | reverse complement strand
CGGGAAGACAGTGATACAGTGATACAGTGATTGAGTATATTTCACATCCCAGAAACTACTTTTAAGTGTTTAATCATATTATCTCAATTAATTTTAAAGTAATAGTAACTATCATCATTTCAGACAGTCAGAGACACAGCACATTTTTTCTGTGCCTTTATGACTAACGAGCTGTACTTGGTTTTGATCCTGATGCTAAAAGGCTTAACTGGAGAGGACATGCTCTTCACTAACACCATCTCCAACCTCTACAAAGAGTAGAAGTTAGTTCATTCTGTGAACCTTTAAAAAACTAAACTAAACTAAACTAAACTAAACTAAACTAACAAATAAAACCCTCATGGGTATTTAGACAGCTGTCATTGACCTCTATGTGACTAAATTGTTGGCAAATTGTCTGATTATGAGAACCCTGAAATGCCAATTACAAAAACAATGGAATGTCTTCAGGCAGTCTTATTCAGTATTCTATTTACTATTGATACTTCAAAACTAACAGGGCGGGTAGCCCGCCTACTTTACTGGCCTACGTCCTCATGTCAAGCAGTAAAAGAACTTTCTAAAAATCATAACATTTAAAAGTGTGAATTCTATTTCCTTTCATAGATTATTTTCTTCTTAGTAGGAGCATTAATAACTTACAAATCTTAACCAAACTAGCTGCATTAAAGGAAATTTAAATTATTTTAATGTTTTGAGGCAATTCCATTAAATATTTCAATTCATTGTAATGCACATTTAAATTTAATAACTTTACTTTTGAGTAATTCATACTTTTGATTCAAATATTATAGATATGAGAAAATTACAATTATTGAATCAGAACAAATGTTTTCTTCACCTATGTTGCCAAAAGGAAGTTTTCTTGATTTAAACAAATTAACCAAGAAAGTTCTGAATATTGGTTGTGCTTGCCAACTGGAGAGCTATAAAAATGTCAGATCACATCCTAGTCAGTTGACAATGCAGATAACCCCATGTTATATATATATATGTATATATGTATATATACTATATATAAATTAAGCAAAAATATATAAATTTATATATATATATATATAAATTTGCTTTCTGCATCACACCCAGCGATGCTCAGGGTTTACTCCTGCTCTGCACTTAGGAATTACTCCTGGTGGTGCTTGGGGGATCATATAGGATGCCAGGGATCAAACCTAGGTCAGCCTCATGCAAGGCAAACGCCCTACTGGCTATATTATAGCACAAGCCCCAGTCTATATTTTTATAGACATTCATAAACACGCAATGTGTATTTGATTGGCATTTGCTTGCTAACTCTAGGAACAGATTTGTTATGTAATTCTGACACTCTTGGCTTTTTTGTTGAGTGTGAATTCATGTCATCTTTGGGGCCCCCACTCCACTATCAAGGCTATGATGCAAAAATTGGCATTGTGGAAGACCAAACAGAAAACTTTATAGCTCCTAAGAATTGAAATATTCAGAGACATCAGTAATATTGTAAGCAAGTCTCCATTTCTAAAATGCACGCTGGGAAAATGTCACCCGACCAGAGGGACCAGCAGGGCCGGTTCGAGCCCAGGTAGGCGGCTCCAAGAGGCGGGAAGCACTGGGAAGTCGTCAGGCGGAGGCGTGGTCACCCCTTCCCCCTCCATCGTGACTCAGCCCGGTTTCCCGCCCAGGAGCCGCTGACGGGCCCGGCATCCAGAGTCTTGCAGACAGCTCGGGAGGCGGGAGCCTGGCTCGCGCCGGGCCTCAGCTGACTATGGAACCCCGAGGAGGGCAGATGGGCTTTGGGGAGTGGGCCCGTCGCCTCCGGGGGTCCCGAAGCAGCCGGATGGGACTCGTCCACCACACTAGCCACCATTTCCGTTGTCCAGACGGCTGGGAAAATGTCCCACGCACCAGAGAGGACCAGCAAAGCCGGTTCGAGGCCCAGGTTGCGGCGCCGCCGCTTGGCGCGTGGCCCCTAGGGTGGTGAAACAATGATTTTTTGGTACACTGCATTCCGCGAACAGCAGGAGGGTTTGCTGAGAGGGAGATATACAGAGGAAGGAGATGACATATAGAGCCGCCGGGTGGTTGGGATTCGGGAGGGGGGAGGGAGACAGGGCGTTGGTGATGGGAGATGGGTTCGGGTGGAGGGTGCATCTTGGAACCCTGTGGAGCCAGGACTCCACATGAGCATCCTTCAATTAAAAAAAAAGAGGAGAAAAGGTGGAATAAATAAATAAATAAATATCTGCAGGGCTAGCCACAATGTGTAAAAAAGAAGAGGGAGAGAGATGCAGAGATAGAGAGAAAGAGAGGAAGCAGGGCTACCTGCTATTAAGGCAGCCTGGGGGGTGAGTGGGAGGGGGTGGAGTACATTGGTGGTGGAAATGGGGTACTGGTGGAGGGATGGGTGCTGGAATACTGTATTACCAAGAACCAATTGCACCTTTGTAATTGTATGTCTCACGGTGGTATAATAAAGAATAAAAAAAATAAATAAATAAAAAAATAAAAAAATAAAATGCTTATGTCCTTTGGCAACTGGAAGATTTTATTTTGCTACTTTATGCTTGATATTTTAGAATGTGTATTGTTCATATGATGTACATTCACCTGATATGTTTTGTAAAACAGTATATGACCACAGAAGAATAACATGTAAAAGCATATTATTCAAGTGTTATAATAATAAAAGTATATTATTCAAGTATATTATTCAAGTACTATAATAATAAAAGTTTATTATTCAAGTATATTATTCAAGTGTATACAAAGGTCTTCCTTTTGTATATTTATCCATGCCCATATATTTGTTTAAGTCTGTGTGATTCCACTAGAAGATATATAGTTCAGAACACTGATGCTGAAAAATCTCTTTGTGTAATTTGCATAAGGAAAGGCAAAATCCATCCTTTCTTCAGCCTCAATTTTGGGGAAAAAGTATACTGAATTTAGTTTTACAGCAGAGCTATTCTGCATCTAGAACTTTCTTTTTCCTATTGGCTTCTTTATGAGTCTGTCACAGTGAAGTAACTTAGGCCACAGCACAGAGGACGATGCCCTTTCCTATCAGATGGTGCCTATCTTAATAAGATCAACAGCAAAACAATAATGCTGTCTGTCTTCTGACTTGGGAAAGTTTCAAGAAGTCTGTCTAGATCACCCAGTGAAACAGTCCTGACAGCCACATCTTGCCCAGTTAGGATGATGTTGCCTGTTGTTGCTCTTCTGTGGTGATGAATAACTGGCCTATCTGTATGAACCTGAAGCCACAGGAGAAGCAAGAGGAAATCACATCTGAGAAGTTCTCTAGCCAGGTTGAGACCCTGTACCCATAATCATGCCATTGATTAGGTATAGTGGGATTTACAGGATAAATCTCTAAACTATGTAGTAAAAGATAGGATTACCTGGTTATTAGAGTCATATATCAAGGTCACATCAAGTGTTCAAAGATTTTCCTACTTACTGTGAACTAAAATAAAATATTAACACTGCATAGATGGGAATAAAAGCTAATTAAGGACTGCCCAAAATGGAAGATATTACAGCATTTGAATGAGCTTCTCCAGGATCCCATGAAAACTTTAGTTTATAAATCATTATAACAAAACAGCTGTTACCAATAGAAGAAAAAATTACATTTTGGGGGGGATTTGGGGCCATACCAGAAATGGTCAGGGATTGCTCTTGGCTCAGTACTCAGGAATAACTACTGGCTGTGGCAGAGACCACGTGGGATGCCAGAATTCAAACCTGGATCAACAACATGCAAGGCACGTGACCTAACACTGTCCAATCTCTCTAGCCCAAAATCACATCATAACAACATGTTTTACTCTTATAGATTTTGGCATACTCAAGACCACAGGTTAAGGCATCAACAATAGGAAAAACTCCAAACTTATGATTCCCAGCTAGAACCCTGGCCACATGTAGGCCAAGATGGCAGCCACCATGTGTTAAGGCCCTATAGAGAGGGAGACAGAGACAAGATGCCAGCAGAAAGGGGGGTGAGAGAGCGGAACCAAAAGGAGAGAGCAACCCACAAAAAGAGAGAGAGAGAAAGGAAGCAGGCTTGTTTTATATCCCTCTAACCCAGACCACCCACTTTTATGGGAAGCCGGCAAGGTTAAATGCCCTCAGGTATTTCTCCCAGGACCTCACCTAGGCCGTTTGAGATGTTAATGTCGCTAAGCCAGGATTGGCCTAGGAAATGCCTTTACAGGGTAGAGAGGAGGGGCTTCTGAGATGAGCTGTATCTCTGGATACAAAGGCATGCATCTGTATCAAAGACTATACTAATGCCAGTTAAATATTTCTCCAAGCCTTCACAAGAGTCTCGTCTTTACTTCATGGTTGTTCTGTATATTAGCTTTGAGTTATCAGGGAGCCATGCTTGCTTGCTTGGAGGAAAACAGCATTTCTCTATGGTTTAATAACATAGAGATCCAATATGGCCAGGCAAATATTCCGGTAAGATATAGCTAGTCCCAAGATGATTGTGATAGCATGAGAGAATATTTATACAAGCCAGTATAGAACACTTGGTCAGATAAACTGCCACATTCAAACTTTCCTCCTCCTATCTACAAAGTGACCTGCAGGAGGCAATTCCAGGCCGGTGCAGAGGCTCTAGGCAGCTGTACTGCAACAGTGTGCAAATATTTTCTCCCATTTAGTAGAATTTTTTTAAAACATTTGATAATGAGTTTCGTTATTGTGGAGTCTCATTTGTTTATTTTCATTCTTTAAATTACTATTATTTTCATTTTTGTTGTCCTTGCCTGTGAAGTTAAATCTCTGGGTGTACATGAACTAGATCGAGGAAATTATCTTCAAAAAATTGGTGCTGCAAAACCTGGGTAGCCAAATGTTTTATAAAAAATTGAAACTGGAACCATATCTCATACCATTCACAAAAATTTACTTAAATTGGATTAAATGCCTCTGGATTGGTACAGAATTTATAAACTACATTAAGGAAAATACAGACAGAACTTCAGGAAGTGAATCCCAGAGGTCTCTTCAAAAAATGTGACTACAGATAAAGGCAACCAAAAAAAAAAAGCAAGTTTTTCTCTTCATGACTCAAGAAACCCTGAAAATTTGTCTCCTCTGTGCCAAATTGCATTCCACATTTCTATATTTTTACTGTGATCTGGAGAAAGTAATCTAAGTATCTTCTGTCTTTGCAACTCTGTTTTAATGCCACTGTTTTCAGGATTGTTGAAAGCAAGTGCAATCAGGTTCATAAAATTCTTCACATGCTTTATTTTGCTCTCAGCTCAGGGAAATTCTCATAAACGCTCCCAGGAACTCGTCTATGATAATGCATTAAGAATGAAATATAAGTGTCAGATCAGTCAGTATCAGATCTATAAAGCTTACATTGTCATTAAGTGCATTTAAGTCTATCTCACCCACTAAGCTGTGTATTCATTAAAGTTTTAAGCTGATTTGTTTGTGTTCTAGGTCCTACCAGTAAGTTTAGCATAGAATAAATGATTGCTATGCAAATGTCAAAATGAGTTAAAGTTCACGATGCAGCCTGGATCACAGCATGTCAAGGTCCGACGTGCGTGATTCTCAGCTGAATTGACTTATCATCATCTTTCTGAAGGATAAAAGGGATAGTACAGATTGGCTAACAAAAAAATAAAAGATTTCTCAGTGAAGTACATGTTTATTCGTTCTCATTTCTCCTTGCAAGTTTACTTATTCATAGACCCTAAGAAGCTGTCTGCTGTAAATATTTACATTTCCTCATTACACTTCTCAAAGTGGAAAGTTGTTTTTCCCTCATGGAGCACTGCTTCAGTGTCTAAAAAATTCTAGCCTCCAAAATATTTGTGGGAGTTTATAACTGGTGTTGAAATTATCTAACAGTTGCTGAAAGCCATTGTAGCCCTTAAGGACCTTGGAAAATGATTGAATTCAGAGAACTTCTCTGGAAAACATGAGGACTGGATTAGGAGATAATAAAACTGATACCTTTTTCCTAGAGTTGGAGTGGAGAGGAGACATGCCATTCTAAAGACAAAAATGGCATAAATTGAGACAATTGATTGGCAACTGGTCGTTATTTTTTCATTTCCTTCTCTAAATCTGCAACTTTTCTGATTTTCATTCAAACTGTTTGAGTGCTCTGTCAGAGTGTTGAAGATCTTAGGTTCTTTTCTGCTTCTCCAATCCACATAAGCATACAGCCCTGACTGTTCTTTGTCTTCACATTTTCATGTATGCACCATAATTCTGAAACCACCTTTCAACTAGAACCAGTAATTAATGGCAGGAATCTATGCTGATATGACCTCACAAATGTCCCATTCATTTTACTTACCATCCTGTTCCTTTGGGTATTATCCTCTCTCCAGTTAACTGTGGAATTAGTCCTTCAAACAAAGCTCCCGGTTTTCTCTCTTGCTCCTCCAACTTTAATCTCTCATTGTCTCCAGAATCACCTTCCATAAGTGTCCCAGATAAGATAAATGAGATAAATCAATATCTAGATACCTCTAGATATTGCAATATTTAGATACCTCTAATGACTTCTCATGTCCTATTGCAAATTAGGATATCTAGAATTATTTTAAGCCTGTCAGTTCCCTATTTTTTTTATTTACTTCCTCAACTTCCTTCTTCAGGATCTTGTCAGCCATTTCATGCTTCATACTTTTGCATATTGTCATCCTTCCCCAGGCAGATAATCAGTTTACCTCTCCTCAATCCAGGACAAATACTCTCATTTCCTTGTTGCTTTAATTCTGTTTTTGCTTTTTTGGGCACACTGGAAGTGTTCAGGATTTATTCCCCACACTGCTCTCAGGAATTACTCCTGGTAGTACTTGGGGACCATATGGGATGCTATAAATCAATTATTGATTGGCAACCACCCTACCCACTGTACTATTGTTCCAACCCTCCTCTGTTTAATTTTTAATTTTCCTGGAACTTTCTAGTTGAGAAGCTAATACTAACATCAGTCATTTATTTTCAAATCCTGTTGTCTTTGTATTATTCAACAATAATTTCTGAGCATTGACTTTGATCACTGTCACTGTCACTGTCTTCCCATATATCATCGATTTGCTCCAGTGGGCACCAGTAACATCTCAATACGTGCTGTCACATTCGAGATAGCCCAAGGGCATCATCCTGCTCCAAGAACAGAAAGAGCCTCAAACCATTCCATCAGGTCATAGGAATAAGGTCTATAATTGTTACTGGTATTTGGCATGTCAAATATGACACAGGTAGCTTGCCAGGCTCTGCCATGCAAGCTATCATATTGACTTTGACAATAAAAAGTAAATATGAACAATGAAATTTGTGTTTTCTAAATGTAGAACTGAATTTGTATATATTCAGAGGACTAGTATTAGCACAACTGAGCATGAAATTCTGGCCAAAGAAACCCATAAGTTGTGACCCTGGTGGCTTTCAGCACTGTGGTATGTAGCTCCTAACACTGTTAGTGGAGGTAGCCAGTTGTAGCCCTTTAACGAAAGGTAAAAGGATATATCCTTTTACCTTTCCAGATGCCATTGGACTACACTGGCACGTGATAGGGTCAAATGGAAATGTTACTGGAGCCCTCTCAAGGAAATCAATGAACAACCGGATGTCTAGTGATCTAGTGATCTAGTGAAAAGGATATTTAAATGGATATTAGCATATCAAAAGATTAGCCTAACACATTACTAAAGACCTAAAAATGATGATGAAATGTCACAAGATTGCTGTCAAAGCCCAGAACTCTAACAATACTGAATGCTGACAAGGATATGGAATAATGGGGCATTCATCCATTAGTGATGAAAATGCAAGATAGTATAGCCATATTTTAAGAAAATTTGGCAATTGTTTCTGTAAAACTAAGCATACATTCATGATATAATCTAGCCATATACATCTTGTTATTTAGCCAAATGAATTGAGCACTTAATAGTAACACAAAGACCTGCATATGGATATATCTAACAGCTATTTCATATTGATACAAGTTGAATAAAACCAAGGCATTATCCTTCTTAAGTGGATGGATAACGTGTGTGTGTGAGTTGAGTGTGTGCACATATCTGTGTGTGTTTTCTATCGTATTCAGCATTAAAAAGAAATAAACTATAAGACCTGGAGGAACTTTAAGTAAAAGCAGACGGCTACATATTGTGATTCTATCTACATGACTTCCTGGAAAAGGTAACATTATGGAGACAATAAAATGCTAGCAGTTGTCAGGGTTTAGTGGGAAGGCATGGACAAGTACAAGGGTTTTAGGAGGGTGAATTTATTCTATATGGTACCACAATGGTAAATACATGTCCTTGTTCAGTTGTTAAATCTTATAGGATGTACTATGTCAAGTAATTAATTCAAGTATGAACTGTGGAGAGAGTTAGAAGGGCCATGTATGTTCTACTGAGGAGATGGTGACAATGGGGTGTAGTATGGAGTTGGGACATGCAGGAGCACCTGCAGTTTCAGTACAGTATCTGGGGAGACTGTCACAGGAATTCAATTGCAACATGCTCCAAACCAGACTTTACCAAAACATCACACTGTTCATCTGTTCTCTCCTCCCACACATAGTATTTTCATTAATAAACTAATGATCTGCCTAAACTGCAAAATTAATTCTTTAACCTCATTTATGAAAAAGTCCATCATTCATATTATTAAATTCTATCTTGACTCTTTAACTTTGCATTACTATTTTCCTGATGCTATAATAGGATTTTTCATTGGCTGCTTGTATTCTCCGTCTACCTTCCAGGAGGTCTTCCAAGACCCCCTCTCGATATGCTCCTCCCTGCACCAAAACCTCAAACACATTTTGCTTTTCAGAAGATAAGAGCTGGGAAGAAATATGACTCTCATCAAAACTTTGTTTCCGCACCATTCTTGCAAAACTAGACTGACTCCAACCTTCTACCTGCTGGCGTCTAGTTCTGGATTATCTTCCCTCCTCCCACAAATGCTCTTTCCATCCTCCTACAAATGCTCTTTTCCTCATCTTACAAATTTTTAACTCAAATGCATATCTCCTATATTCTAGGAATCTTCCCCTGGTGAACCCCTGTCGGGAGCTCCGCCAGGGTCCCAACAGTGCCAGGAAGCGGTTCCCTTCTACCTCCGCTGGCGGGGAATGGATGAAGACTCAGGAATCCGATGCAGTTTTAAAAGGGTTTACTTATCACAGGCTCAGGCATACAAGTCTGCAATAGGAAAAACCCTGTGCTTAGGATTCCCAGCTAGAACCCCAGACACGTGTAGGCCAAGATGGCGGCCATCACGTGTTAAGGCCCGTTAAAAGGAGAAGAAGACAAGACTCCCAAGAAGGGTGCGAGCTCACAAAGAGAGGGCCAAAGAAGCACAAAAAAGAGCCGCGAGAGACGAAGCAGGCTAGTATTACCTGCAACTCAGACCTCCTCCACTGTTATGGAAAGCAGGGAGGGTCAAATCCCCTCAGGTAATCTCTCCCAGCACCTCACCTAGGCCCTTTATATGCTAATGTCTTGGCTAAGATCTGCCTGGAATTGCCTTTATAGGGTAGAGAAGGAGGTTCTGAGATGGCATGTCTCTGTACCAAAGACTAATACTAATGCCAGTTAAATATTTCTCCAAGCCTTCACAAGTCTCTTTTACTTCACGGTAGTTTTGTATTTTAGTTGCCTTTGAGTATATCAGGGATCCATGCTTGTTTGCTTGAGGCAAACAGCATTTCTCTCTGGTCTAATTACTTGGCATCCTACGTGGCCAGGCAAATATGCTGGTAAGATCTAGTTAGTCCCGATGATTTGGTAGCATGAAGAAATACAGCCAGTACAGAATACATGGTCATAAGACTGCCACATTCAGACTACCCCCTGTCTATGAGTGACCTGCAGGAGGCAATCCAGGGCAGATGCAGAGGCCTAACTTTTGGTGTCCTGCAGCAAACCCCCCACCACCCTAGAATGAATTATGGGTTTCCTTAGAGCATAGAGTCATTTTCTGCACAGAGCACTTTCTGGTATTTGCAACAACATTGCGTTAAAATTAATATAATTTCACATATCTCAATAGTGAAATTAACATGCAAAATTTTATATAGCTATATATGAAATTCATGTTACCATGGGATCATAAGTTTTGTAATAGCAATACCTTATCTTATTTGACTTGGTATAGCTCAATATTTAACATTTTTCAGGGACCAAGATTTCCAAAAAATTCATTTTTATCACTGAGTAGCTGAGGTTTTCCTATGGAACAACATCTCTCTTTCCAGACAAGAGTCCCTGTCGTGTAAATGCATGGGCAGAGAAGGATAATATTAATATATATCTTTGTGTCAGAGTTCACTCACACTAGTGCTGGCCCATGTTATTCTCTCCTAACCCACTCTGATTCATTTAATTATTCAATTACCTATTCACATTTGTGATAAATAAAGAACAATGGGCCTTTAGTATCACTGTATCACTGTATCAGTGTCTTCCCATTGTACATCGATTTGCTCGAGTGGGCACTAGTAACATCTCCATTAGTCCTGTCACAAGCAAGTGCAACCCAAGGGCATCTACTTGCTACAGGGACAGGAGGAGCCCTAAACCATTCTTCAGGTTATGGAACTGAGGTCCATAATAGTTACTAGTCTTTGGCATAAAAAGTAAATAAAACACGGCAGCTTGCCAGGCTTAACCATGTAGGTGGTAGAGTCTCAGTAGAAGGCTCTCAACCCGAGCATTTACTGATGAAACTTAAAGGGGGAAGATCAGGTTTTCTCTTGGATGGAGGTCTGAGGAACTATGGAGTCTGGATGTTGAGAATGACTAACTGCATGATGTGTGGTTTGCTCTGGCTTCTTGCCAGGCTTACTGGTATCAGTTAAAACATGTCTATAACTGTTTACTGTATATAAATGTGAAAGAAATTGGGTAGAACCTTATGCAAAATTCAGTATCCTATAAAAATATCGCTCAGCCGCTTTGTGGCTGTGCGCCAAGGGACATGTGGGTCTGGCGTGGGTGGGTCTCTCTCTTCCGGGGCAACTGGCATGGAGGCAGAGGAAAGGGCAGGGCCCAAAACTCCACTCAGAGTCCGGCCAGCATGGTCTCTCCCCGCTCATGAGAGCAAACCCTTGGAGCAATGTTGGACTCGGCCAGGGGAGCTGACCAGGAGGTCAGCTCCATGGGTTGCTTCCACATGGGGCCCGGACCTTTAGTAAGTTGCACATATTTTAGTGTTTCACTGGAAAAGTAAATGTGCTTCTATCTTTAGTTTTCTCTATGAATGAAATTCCTAGGTGTATAATTGCAAATAATTTTGGAGGCAATGAGAGCATGAAAGGTTTGAAGTGCAGATGGGTTTTGGTCAGCTTTGAAAACTGTGTCCTAAAGAAAGTTCTTTTCCATAAAGAATGAATCAGTGCTTATGGCAGATAACTATTTTAGCTGAGAGAACTTTATATAATGCAAGAATTGTATAATCATGCTATTTGTATTCTTTGACAGCAGAATTTACAATGCCTCGTTTAATGAGAAATTGAATGGAAGATGTGTTTGAAAATTAATCCATTTTCATAATATATGGCGCTGATGTTGGCCATCTCTGGCAGAACTTATACCTATAAACTAAGACACCATGAATACCAATTACAGTAAAAAATAATGAGACATGTATTGTTCCCTAAGAAAAATTACTTTAAAAATATGCATTCTGACATTCTCAAGATTAATTACACAATTATGTAGTTTCAAAGTGTAATCAGTAAAATTCTGAGCAACTGTGAGAAAGAGTGAACATTCATATTTACTAAAAATTCAAAATCCTCATTTATGATGAAGCTCGCTTTTACAAAGTCATGGAAGTTCCAAATGTTTTCCAATTAAACCTTTTATCAACGTAGCAAATTAATAGAACCGAGGCTTATTTAACAATAGCAATAAATAATGATTAGAATATCATAAATTATTCTCATTCAAAACTGAATATTGAAAAATCAGAAGAAAGGAAACTGTTCACCCAAGGGAAACTGGAAAAATAGAGTATTATTACTTTTATTTTATTTGGGGCACCCAGGAGTGCTCAAGGCTTACTCCTAGCTCTGCAGTTAGGGATCAGTCCTGCTGGGGCTGGGGTAACTTTATAGGGTGTTGAGGATTGAACCTGCGTCTTTAGTATGTATGGCAAGTGCCCTATTTCCTGTATTATTTTTCCAGCCCTGGCCAGATGGATTTAAGAATAAAACATATTTTAGAAATTTTTACAGTGTGTAATATGATTTCTGCTTTAAAAATGTATTGGGTGAATAGAGTAAGATAGAAATCAGAAGTTAGAAATTAACTTTGAGGGTATGTTGTTTCTCTAGCCCTGTAATCCTATAAATTCAATCCAAAATTGGTGGAGGGATGGGTTCTGGAACAGTATAAGACCCAAACCCAAACATGAGCTTCTTTTCAATTGTATATCTCATGGTAGTATAATAAATAAATAAATAAAAACAAGTTTATGAATCTTTTAAAATGCTGTATAGAACACAGTTCAAACAGATTCAGAAAATTTGGGGACTCCACTTATAAAGGGGTGATCTTTACATTTTCCACTTATGCTAGAGCTAACTCCTACATCAAGTAGCTCTAATTATTTGGCAATTCTTCCTACATTAAGCAGAAGCAAAATTTTACCTACTGTTTTCAATCACTAGTGCTTTCTCTAGCTCCTGATGTCATGGGAATAACCTTTTTGTTCATGATCAGTCTGCTTTTATTTTAAGACAGTTCCAAGCACCTCTTCCATCCCTACTCCTAGGGTTCTAAATCTTTGGGGAAAATTTGAATGCTTATTAACACATTTTTTTCAAATATTGTCCCAAATGATAAATTTCCCAAAAGCACTAAGACATTATACAATCCATTCATCTATCACTGACAATATATGACAGTTATTTTAATACATGTTCTTCAGTGAGATTACTCTATATACTTTCATAAAGCAGTTCCTACTCTTCCAATATTGCTCTTCATAATTTTAAGCTTATAGTCATTGTTTTGTATGCACTTCAGCTTTAGTCTTGGAAAGATGACCAACTTCAGTCTACAGAGTTCAATGTCAGAACTTATACCTATAGTATAAGAAACAAAGGTTTACCCATGGCAAACCCAGAAGAGGAGCCACAGGCTGAGAGAGAAAGTAATAAAATGAATCCCTGGGAGAATCAGAACAAACATTGACCTTGGAGTCAAACCAAGGACAGTGACTAACCAGTCTTGAAATATCTTTGTAAGAAACTTGGTATTAGGGGCCAGAGAGATAGTACAGTAAAAAAGGTTTTTGACTTGTATATGGCTTACCCAAGTTCAATTCCCAGCAATCATATGGTACCCAGAGTCTGCCAGGAGTGATCTCTTAGCTCAGAACCAGAAGTAAGCCTAAGTATCACTAGGTGTGGCCCCCAAACAACTGAAAGAAAACTTAGTAACATAATTTTGTATCACTCAAGCGGCGCCAGTAACATCTCCATTCGTTGGGAATAAGGTCCATTATTGTTACTGTTTTTGGCACATCGAATAAACCATGAGTAGCTTGCCAGGCTCTGCCATGGCTCTGGGTTCACCCAAGGGGGCCCAGTCTTTGTCTAGAAACTTAAAATAGTGAGATGGAAACAACCCAAATCTTCATCAAAATACTAATGAATAAATAAGATGTGGCACAGGCATACTCTGGGTTACTGAGTAAAGCTTTTTTTTTTCAAATTTTTATTTGTTTGCTTTTTTGGGTCACACCCAGCAATGCTCCGGTTACTCCTGACTCTGTGTTTATAATTCTTTACTACACATTTTCCCACATGAGTAAACCCTTTGACATAAACTATGGATTTATTACTTTGGGCAGCAAGAATTGACTAAAGTAAATGGCACATTTACTACTTATGTTTGCTTCATAGAGGTAACAACTAACTCTATGACTAGAGGTGATTGGGGCCCAAAAGGACTGAAATGAATACAAGAGTATTAGGATACAGTATAAAATGCCTTGAGTTGTATGGTATATATCATATATATCAGATATGATGTGATATATGTCATATATCATATATATAAACATATATGAGATATATATGGTCATTATCAAAAACTCATAAAATACTAGTATATATTTTTGGTATTTGACACATCTAAGAAATAGAAAGAAGTATTAAAAAGTAAATCATACCTCAATGAAACAGATTTTAAAAATGTACCTTAGCTTTGGCAAAGCACATGACTTTATTTCATATAGTTATGAATTTTATTAGTATGTTTGGGAATAGACATTTATTGTTAAAATACCAGTAAATTGGTGATATACAAGCTATTATGTACTATAAATAGATTATGACTCAACAAAGGTTTTCAATCAATGCATGTCAGTAAGCTATTTTATGTATTTAATAATAGGCAGCAAGAATTGAATGTTAATTTTTATTTATTCCACAGTCATATGCAAGATTGCTAGCGAGGGGCCAGAAGCAATACTCCAGTGGGTAGGGCGTTTGCCTTGCATGCAGCCGACCCGGGTTCGATTCCCAGCATCCCATATGGTCCCCCATGCAGTGCCAGGAGTGATTCCCTGAGCGCAGAGCCAGGAGTAACCCTGAGCATCTCTGGGTGTGACCCAAAATGCCAAAAAAAAAAGATTGCTAGTGAATAACTTAATAAATGCAACTGCCATTCATTCTAGATCATAGCTGTGAACATCTGCATAAAGCCATAGTTGGCCTGAAAATGACTAACAAAATTTAAAAGTATCCAAAATATTTACTTACTTGCCATCTGTTATTTTGTAAGGAGGGCTAGGAAAGGGATTTTATTGCTGATACTAGCATAATAATTTTAAGACTTTGTAAAAGGATGAGCTGTAAAATGCAACCTATAATGACTGGAGACTTTCCTAGGAATATTATTTAAGCATCACATTCTTCAAGATCCCAATCCAACCCTATAAAGTAAATTGATAAGTCCAAAGTCATAGCACAACAAATAGAGTGTTTTCCTTGCATTCAGCCAACACAGTTTTAATCCCACATACATTAAATAGTCCTGGGAGTTCTGCCTGTAGTGATCCCTGAGATTAGAGCCAAAAGTAAGCCATGACCACAACTGGGTGTAGTAAAAAATATTAAAATAGAGGAAGTAACAGAATAAAAGATAAAGAAGTAAATCTATATCTCTTAAAGATCAATAGTACTAAATGTTCCAATCAAGCATGGCACAATGAATAAGGTTAGAACTCCTTAGAGAGAAAACCATGTCAAAAATCCTACTGAGAGACAGCTGTAACTTATACAGAATAGAAGCTCTGGGTTGATTTTCTGTAAGCCATTAACCAGAAAATTAAGAAACTAAGAATATGATTACATATATTTGCCACAATTCAGTGATGTGAAGTCAAATACGGACACAGAGAAGACTGAGTCTCCTTAATCATGGGGGGGTATATGTGTCATGACCCAAATCTTCTACTGTCTTCTATGTCAAGGTATGTTGGGAAGAAATCATTATGGAAGTGAGTATGGGGATGGATTTTTATTATGGTTGACCCCTAAGAAGCTCTTTGACATTTGCATGTCAATTCATCTACTAAATATTAGGCTTGCCAAAAAGTGGAACATAATTAATGAATAAATCACTAGGACACTCAAGAAAAGTACAAACAACAATGTGGATGAAAGGACTGAGCCCCTGTGATACATCATTGTGTAACATAGAAATATGATTTGGTCCTAATTCCAAATAAGAGCATCAATTTTCCATAATTTAAAATCAATTGTTGTCACCTATAGGTGAAGTGAGAGAAACAAATGAGAATCTCATTCTCCAATACTGCTGTAAGGAAGTCGTTAAAGCACGTAGAGCTTCAATAATCAGATTCTGAAATTTTATGTTCTGTTTGCTGTTATTCATTTTACTTGGCGCTATTTATTTTCCTGCAGTTTTTAGGAGTCACATTTATGCCACAACGTCAGATCTGCTCTTTCTGTGATGAATCAGAAAATGACTGGTCTTCCCTACTTCTCTACTGTAGAGTTTATTTTCAGTATATTTTTAACATATTGTTCTGGAACTAAAGTTCACACTGAAGATAACTATTAAGTTCATAAAATTAGATAGTCTAAAAACTAAGTCTTCATCAATAGTTCAAAATGTACAAAATTTTAAATTTTTTTACCAACTCAGCAATAATCATAATTACCAAACACAAACAAGGTTATATCTGAAAACTAAAGAGACTTAGTATCTAAAGAATGAGTAGAATTTTCTACGGATAAAGAAATTTTATGAAGGAGTACACTAAAGAATGAGTCTTTCCTCATCTCAGGAATATCCTAAACTGAATGTGGATCATTTTTAAAAAAAATAGAGCTTTAATGAAGAGACAAATACCTACACAATAAACCAAAATGATATTTTTTGGGGGGTCACACCTGGTACTGCTCAGGGTTTACTCCTGGTTCTGTACTCAGGAATTACTCCTGGCACTGCTCAGGGAACCATATGGGATGCTGGGGATCAAACCTGAGCCAGCCACATGCAAAGCAAACGCCCTACCCACTGTACTATCATTCCAGCCCTGTAAAATGACTTTTTAAGAAGGTAAATTTAACTCGCAATTAGCTACATTTCTGAGGAACATCACTCTCTGTTTTTAATTAAAGTATTCTTCCTTTTGAATTTGGTCAAATTGCATGATTATTTTCGGTATGGCAGATGCAACCTTTCCATTTTTGCATGTTTTATTTTCTAAGGGTGAAAGGCAATGTAATTTGTAATCTTGGCAGATTAAATCTCTAACTAATATGATCTTGACAAAGTTACTTTAAGGCTTAATTTTCTCATTCATGAGCATAACTTATGAACTTACAGGATATTTTATATTTATTTTTTGTGTTATATATATATTTATATATGGGCATCATATCCTGAATCAACCAGATGCCATTGGGCTACATTGGCACGTGATAGGGTCCAATGGAAATGTTACTGGCGCCCGCTCGAGCAAATCGATGAATAACGGGATTCAAGTGATCAAGTGATGCATCATATATGCTAATGAGTGACAATATTTACTACAAACATACTATGAGTATTAAGAGAGATTCTATGTGGGACAAAGAGTTCGTGAGAGTATAAGTCTTAATTTGCATGGGACCAATCCCACCTAGTTCATCCCTGGTACTGCATTTGATCCCCAAATTGCAACAAGGAGTGTTCCCTGAACACAGAGCCAGGAGTAAGCCCCATACACTATTTTATGTAGTCCAAGAATAAAATGAAATTTTGATAAGAAAGGTGGTATAGGAGGTCGCTCAGTAACTCTTTTCCTCTTAACTCTGAAACTTATACTAATCAATCTGATTGACAATCAGGTATTTTATATAATATCTTTGAAGGTAGTTATTGTTATTGCTGCAGTTACTTAATATCAAAACAACACCCATGCCATCTTGGGTGGAAATCACTGTACTTGCTCCTATATTTTCATATTCCAAAGACAAAAAATTATTTACTGTATTCAAAAAGAGAACAAAATATTAAAATAATTAAGTGCATTAAGACAGCACATTTTATTATAACTGTGAATAATTAAAATAATCACATAATTTGACTATATTCATGAGAAAGAGACAGAAATAGGGAGGATAAAGAGCCAACAAACTTGAAATGAAACAAAAATAATATTTTGTATCAACTCTTTAACCCAGTGGCTATTCATATCATGCTCTCATCTCACTTCTTCACAACTTTCTTTTGTATATGTGTGTGGATCAGTGGGAGGACTTGGGTCATACCTAGAAGTGTTCTGGAGTTATTACTAAGGAGTGACCCCTGGGTGGTGCTTGTGAGAGTATATGTAGTGCTGAGGATGAATAGGGTCAACTGTATGCAAGACAAACTGCTTATCTCCAAAATTATCACTCTGACCTTCCCTCTCAACTATAGAGATATCCTACCATATGTTTATTACCTTTTCATCCTAACAAGCTGTTTATAAATCTCTATTATTGAATGTGATAGCCTCCAGGATAATTTGTACACTAAGTTTTCCTTCAAATATGAACCACTAAAAATATGCCTGCTACAGTACCTATTGCGTCAGTTGAATGAATGCAGTGTATCTCTGGGGAAGGAACTGCCAGTGTAAACAGGGAGGAAGTCAACCCATCACTGGAAATATGCCACATACTGGAAATGCCAGAAAAAAAATTCACATCCAAAGAGGGAGGTTAAGTTCATGCCCTCTCTAGAGTTCCTAATTCTGATATGCTCCCGAACAAGGTTAATACTATAACCATTAAATATTTCTATCCAATTCCTTGTTTTGAGTATGAACAAGCTACTAATAGAAACTGTCACAACAAAAGAAATGTTAACACAATTTGTTTGTGAAATAGTAATATGCATATTTAATCAACAAGTTTTATTGAAAACAATAGGAACTATACAATATTAATATATTTTCCCCTTCCTATATTTGTCTGTATTTGAAGGTAAAATAGAACCTTGTTCCTTTTAGAGTCTAAAATGTTCTGAAGTTTTCCTATAAGTTTCTCCTCTGCTTTTCTAGATTTGCAGTGTAATTGTTGAAGGGGTGCTAGTGGTGAACTGAAAGTGATCTGAATATATTTTCTCCCCTTTAGAAGCTTTGTCACAATATCTCTATGTACTGCCAAAACCCTTTATTCAACTTTTACTTTTAATACACTGACATATGTAAAGAGATATAGAAATGCATTATGACATAGTTATGACTACAAATATCCATACTAATAAATATACCTAAACCTCTATACTGAATACAAAGAAACATAAATATTTTAATGTTAATATATTTCAGATAGCTAACTATTTTATTCATAAAAAGATAAATAGTACTGACGAAGAAGCATAACGACTCACACAAGGAAAGAGAAGCAATAACATAGACAAAGGGCAAATTATAATAGTTTGATTTTTAAATGGAAGGGTACTTTTGAGCAATAGGTTCCATTTTAGGAAGCCCAGAATCAGCATGATAATGCTTTTCATTTTTACCTTACCAGCAATATGCCAAAAAGAGACCTCAAACACAGAAGAGCAGAAATACTGGAAGATGCAGCAGAAGCCGGAAAAGCATTCGCACCGCCCGCCTGTCCTTCGCCAACTATAAGACCAAGATGACTGCCCTCTGATGCCCTGATGGATCTATCACATCTTCCAGAAAGGCAATGGAGAAGATTATCCAGGACTTCTACTCAAATCTCTTTGATAGCCACATCCACCTGCCCACATACCAAATTCCACAGGAAGGATGGATATGTCATTCCCAACATTCTCCCTTCTGAAATCCGATATGCCATCTTGTTGGTAAAGAAGGGAACAGCACCAGGCCCAGACAAAGTCAGACCCGAACACCTGAAGAATCTGCCATCGGTACTCATCAATACACTAGCTCGGCTCTTCACACGCTACCTGTCCGAATGCAAGGTGCCCTCCCAATGGAAAACCAGCAGGACAGTTCTACTGTTCAAGAAGGGAGACATTCACGACATCAGCAACTATCGCCCCATGTGGCTGTTGTCCGTCATCTACAAGCTGTTTACACAAGTCATCCTGAACAGGATTGGCAGAACACTAGATGAAGGACAACCATGCGAGCAAGCTGGCTTCTGGAAAGGATTCAGCACAATCGACCATATCCACACAGTAACCAAGCTCATTGAGGTTTGTAGGGAGTACGAGATGCCGCTCTGTCTCACGTTCATTGATTTACAGAAAGCCTTTGATTCTATGGAGACTGAAGCGGTCATCAAAGCCCTAGCCAAACAGGGTGTTCAAACCCAATACATCAAGATCCTTCGTGAGCTATATTACGGATTCACCACCAGGATCTCACCATTCAACAAAAAGAGTGATCATTGATGTCAAAAGAGGGGTTCGACAGGGTGATACCATTTCACCAAAACTCTTCAGTGCCACCCTCGAGAATATCATGAGACAATTAGAATGGGAAGAAATGGGAGTGAAGATAGATGGTTGGCAACTACACCACCTCCGCTTCACTGATGACATCGTTCTAATAACTCCAAACATTAGCCAAGCGGCACAAATGCTGGCTGACTTTGACCGAGAATGTGGAAAGATAGGTCTACAGCTGAATCTAAAGAAAAACTATGTTTATGAAAAATGAACTAGTTCCAGAGGCCCCATTCACTCTCAATGGAACAAACATCCCTGAATGCAGCAGTTATGTGTACTTAGGTTGAGAAGTCAACATGATGAACGACCTAAAACCTGAGCTGCCCAGAAGGAAAGAGAGCGGCATGGAATGCCTTCAAAGGCATCGAAGAAATAGGCAAAAAGGACAAAAGAACCTCCGGCTCTGGGCACATCTTTGACTCTACCATTCTTCCTGCATTAACATATGCCTCAGAGACCTGGGCCCTACGAAAGCAGGATGAGAATGCTATTCGGGTCTCCCAGAGAGGAATCGAAAGAGCTATGCTTGGAATATCACGCCTCACTCAAGTGAGAGAAGGAATCCGGAGTTCTGACCTCCGTCGCTATTCCAGAATCAGGGATGCTGTCTCATTTGCTAAGGCATCGAAAATCAGATGGGCTGGACATGTAATGCGATTTGGAGACAACCGCTGGACTAGAGCCGTTACCGACTGGATCCCACGGCATGTCAAAAGATCACGGCCGTCCACCTACAAGATGGTCAGACTTCCTTGTCAAGACCCTGAAGGAACTGAGGCTCTTCATATTCCTGAATCAACCAGATGCCATTGGGCTACACTGGCACGTGATAGGGTCCAATGGAAATGTTACTGGCGCCTGCCGAGCAAATTGATGAATAACGGGATTCAAGTGATC